>JAZGTJ010010259.1:0-18315 GCA_036877575.1 Botia almorhae | reverse complement strand
GAAAAACAGCTTTAGACTAATTTGTCAAAGTATCGAGCCACTTAAGAGTGTAATTGTAGAAGCAAAAACAGGAAAATGTACAAGTAGACTTTTCCTTGAAGTGACCACGTTCAGGATGTGAACAGATGGATATGTTTTACCTCTCACACGTGCAGGAACCTTTGGCGGCTTTGTGCTAGCAAACCCTAATGACTTAGATTGGTTTACACGCCCCACCTGGCCCTGAGGCGTAAACTCTGGGTCAAAGCTCAGGCTGGGCCTTCTTCCTCTCAATGTGACTCTTGTAAAAATGTCATAATGGCTTGACGTTGGTCCGGTGTGGACAACAATGCTTGATGGAGCTCATGAGATCATGAAAGGTGGCGTGACATTTATTCCATGCTACTGTACAAACAATACACTATAGTATTAACGTAAAATGCAGATCATATTATTGTATCGTAGATACAATATTGTTATTTTTAATGACTGATGTTATACGTAGTTGGTAAATTTGTCAGCCTCCCCACAGTCATGGAAACTTGGTGAAACCAAAAAAAAAGTTTTACATTTTAATTTTCTGGCATGGAAAAGTCAGAAACGTGGTGAATATTCAGTTAAAAATTGTTCAGTCATTTTTTCTAGTTATAATTAAATGGCTTGAAATTTCTATTCGTAAGTGCTATCTATGAAATGTTACATTACTATCCAGTATCCATCATCGCAAACAACTGGAAAAGTCATGGTAAAATTCCAGAAATTCCAGAAAACGTCGGTAACGTTGAGTATTTAGCTGCGCATTATTTAAACTCATGTCCTGATCTTTCCCATCATCCCTCTCTCTCTCCACAGGAGTGTGATCGTGTGGAGCAGTTACAGAGTAAGCTCTACTCCTACACTATGTTCGGATTACCCAAGATGCCTCCACAGCTCTCCTTCCACAGAGACTCATGGGAAGAGGAGCCGAACCTGGAGCTGGAGGAGAGCTGGAAGCAGCTGCTGGAGAACCCAGAGGTACAGTAAACATCTTCCCAATATTCCAAACACAATCCCAAACTGTTGAATATTCTTTCATCAGGATGTTATAACCCGTAATAAATTCAGGGTGATAATCTTCTGACGCGTGTAATAAGAAACCTGTCAGATTAATGCCATAATCAGTGATGAATGGTTTTATGACTTCTGCTTTTACAGTAATGATTTCTTGCGGCATTAAGGTGATGGATGTTACATTGCTCTTTTTGTAATCAATTGTATAAGAGTGACTAAAGCAACATTCATTTTTTTTATGCTAAAGCTGATTTTGTTCTCCAATCCTGTCTTGATTTGCAGAGACAACTACAGTATGGGTATAGATTTGAACACTGGAAAGGTTCTGGACCATATATATATATATATATATATGTTTCCATTAAACAAAGTTAAAAAAAAGTATTTATACTATGTTTAATAAAATGGTAAAAATAAGTGTTTTTTTGCAGTTTGTTTTTTTTGGTGTGTTTTGGTGAGTCTGACACCTTTAGAAATGTCACACTGTTTGAAAGTCTACACTAGATGTTATTGTAATGTTTCTGTAATGTTTATACACACGGTAGCATGAAGTGTTTTGTGTTCCTGCAGATTTTAAGCAGGCGTCAGTGTCATCAGCAGGAGGCTGTGTGGGAGCTGCTTCAGACCGAGTCGGACTACATCAAGAAACTGCACGTCATCACTGACGTAAGAGCCGACTGCGCTACAGCTTCTGTTTACACAAGCAGTTTTCTAGAACAATGTACTGTATGTACAGTAACTGTAGGTAACGCTTCTGCGTTGAAGCGCTTTCTCACAAAATCTTCAAAAACATGTGTGGTCAGTGACACCACAAGAAGGATTTAGATTAACAGTCTAACTTATTTTTTAATGTGGTTGTGAATATGTTCAGGTTCCACTGAATTTCTCTCCCTCCCATCTGTTGTTTTAAGTTCTCATGTCAAAGTTTTCTTTTCTGGAACTTTCTATAGCAGAGTTCAGTCAGCATGTCTCACTCTCTGTCGACAGCTGTTTCTGTGTGGGCTGCTGAACCTGCAGGAGAGCGGTTTACTCAGTGAAGTCGAACCCGTGCGCCTCTTCAGTAACATTCAGGAGATAGTGCAGCTGCACACGTCCCTGTGGGCAGAGGTCATGCTGCCTGCACTGGAGAAAGCCAGGCAGAGGAGAACACTGCTCGACCCCATAGATCTGCATCAGGGCTTTAGCACTGTGAGTGACACACTCAGAATACACAAGCCCTGATCAACATGATGGCTTCGTGTCTTTTATGTGATTGTTCTGCATGTGTATCAGCCCAAAGACTTTCAGTATTACAATATGGAAATCCATCTTAATCCATCTTAAAAATATTTACCGCCTTAAAAAATATTATATCATCGTAAAAATATTATTATTTAAAAAAATCAATGTAAATGAAGATGATAGGGCTGCCGTCTAAGAAATGTTTATTATACTATAGATTATAGATCAATATATTTTATGGATATCGGTTCAAAATCAAAGTTTACCTGATAAACAAGGACAAAAAAGGTCAGTTTCAGCGAGCAATCTAATCATGACAGACAAATTCTGCCAAAAACTGTTCTTTTACAGATTAGATATTACAGATATATATTGTAAATGTGACCTTACTGATGGTATTTTGTTGTTGTTTTTGTGCAGTTTGGTTTCAGATTCAAGCCCTACATTCATTACTGTATGGAAGAGGAGGGCTGTATGGAATACATGCGCACATTACTGAAAGACAACGAGCTCTTTAGAATATACGTAACGGTGAGTTTATAGTGTGCCAGACACATTAACCCGTGATGCGCTCAGTGTGTCGCAAATACAAAGGCTCCTCTGAAGGTTTATTATATATGAGAGATACGAGAGATCTTTAGCATAATTACCTCCATTGTAATAGAAACCCATTATTATGACTCATTGCCTCTCGTGGTCAGAGTGTACTATACATCTATCTCTGTTTACCAGATAAGACTTTGAATAAACTTCTCTACTCCGCAGTGGGCCGAGACTCATAAACAGTGCAACCGGCTGAAGCTGACAGATATGTTAGTGAAACCTCATCAAAGACTTACTAAATACCCGCTGCTGTTGAAGAGCGTGCTGAAGAAGACCGACGATCCGCCTACTCGAGAAGCCATTAACAAAATGGTAAGAAAGATTAAATAAGTTGCTGTTTCGGAGTCTTTGATTAGAGGCACGTATGCGCGGTATGCAGTCATTATATAACTATTTATTTATTTATTTAGAGCAAATAAAAAAGATAAAACGTGGTCTAAAAATATTTATTTGACCTTTGAAAATATTTATTTTTAGGTTTAAAATATTTATTTTATAATTAAGAATATTTATTTGGTTTAGATTTACATTTACATTTAAAAAATAAAGTCAGACTGCACTATATTTATAGGCTAATTATAATTAGAATAATTATAAAAAAGTTGGAGTTGGATTAATAACATTAACTACAAAAAATTAGATTTAGTACTGACTTATTTTTATCTAATATAATATAATTTTACTGTATGTATGTGTGTGTATTGACAGTTCTGGTTTTCTCCATCAGGTGGCTGCTGTGGAATGTTTCATTAACAGTGTCGACTCTCAGATGAGACAAAGGGAGGAGAAACAGAAGCTGGCGGCCATTGCCGGTCGTATAGAAGCATATGAGGCTGTGGAGGGGGCCAGTGAGGAAGTGGAGAGGGTGAGAAGCAATCATACCGAATCATACAGAGACCTTTTAACAAAAGAAAATAAGTTGCACCCGTTAAACCACCGAATGAAATGTGACTCTGACCCCATGACCTCCTCACATCTCTGTATTCATCTGTGCTGCTGTGTGTTGGTCCTTCAGATCCTCCGAGAATATAATAACTTCGACCTGACCGCTCCGGTGATGGGCGTCCCTGCAGAAGAGATCCGTCAGCTGCTCCTCGAAGGACCTCTGAAGATGAAGGAGGGGAAAGAGAGCAGGGTATGATTCCTCTCCTATTTTTATCCGTTCAGACACCGAGATGTTCAGACTGCATTTCTGAGTGCGCTGCAGTGGGAAATATTTACGACGAACAGCCAATAGTTGTCTGAAAGCTTCTCGACGGTCTCCATTACCTCCTGTTTCCGACAGATGGATGTGTACTGTTTCCTCTTCACTGACGTTCTGTTGATCACTAAGCCAGTCAAGCGTGTGGAAAAAGTGAAGGTTATCCGGCAGCCCCTCGTCATCCGTAATGTGGTGTGCCGGGAGCTGAAGGATCCGGGGAGCTTCCTGCTCATCTACCTCAATGAGTTTCACTGCGCTGTTGCGTCTTACTGCTTTCAGGCCAACAGTGGCACCCAGGGCCGCAGCTGGATGGAGGCCATCTTCAACGCACAGGTATGGCGTAGTGTACGCGGTATTTACCTGTGTTTACTTGTATTTTTAAACTGTAATTCAGAATATAGAAGACACTTTTTCACACATTTTTGAGTTTGGAGGGAATACTGTAGTCCACCAAAAAAATGACTTGAATGCCTATGAATTTTTACCTCACCTCCATGTGGTGCAAAACCTGTATGTTGGTGCTTTAAGCATGGAATCCTAAGCAACTCCTTCCAGATAACAACAGTTGTAAATGCATAAATGATTCATTTTAATTTTTAGGTGAACTGGCCCTTTAAGGAACGGTCCTGGAACCCGCAGCCTTTTGATTTTCAACTCGGATCCTTTAAGCTTGATTGTTGATTGTAATATAAAACTATATCTCATGCAGAACCAGCTTCAGAGACTTCACTCAGAGACCCGGAGAGACGGGAGAGACGACAGAGACGACCGAGATGAGGATGAGACCGAAAGCAGCATGTCCACATCGAGCTCTCCATCACTGCAGCACAGAGAGCCACTCGACAAGAGGTAATGTTTACACATAGACTCTCTATCTCAGATAGAGAGAGAATGTGCTGCAGAAGTGTCGTGGCTACCTAATTGTAAAATTCAAGGCCTCTCCCCTGCTGCAGTTCTGACACCATATTTGGTCAAAGATCAAGTACATCAAACAATCTAATAAAAATTATTTTTCTTTTTCGAAGTCTCTCTCTGTCACCCAGTCACTCCGATGGCTCGACGGAAACTCTTTCTGTGGCCGCGATGGAGGAGGCGGATGAGCTCGGGTCTGCGTCGACTGCGCAGACGGCGCAGACTGCATCCTTGAAAAGCTCCGTGCTTTCTGATTCCTCAGGCCTGCGAGATTCCTTCTCTGCTAATGATGGCAGAACCCTGGAAAGGTTGGGCGACTTAGTTCCCACGGACCTGGATCCGGAAAGTCGCTCTCTTTCTATAGACAGTGCGTATGGAACGCTCTCTCCAGAGTCCCTGATCACAGAGCTGGATTTGAAGGGACAGGTAAGCCAGAGCGAGGGAGAAGACACTGATGCTGGGGAAGAAGAGGTGGCATTTGAGGATGATGAAGATGCTGAGGATGAAGATTCAATCATCTGGAATGGCTCCCAGATCACTGTTAATGAGTCCTACATTTTGGATGACCGCTCAAACAATCAGGCGTCTGGGCAGATGAATGACATAGCTGGAAGCTCTCAGGACTTGGTTTGCCGTTCTCAAACACTGCGTCGCCGCTCGCCCATCCAGCCTCGCCCGGATTACCTGCAGCACTTTACCCTGAGGTCACGCTCCGAGGATGACCTCCTTCAATGCTACACAGCTCCTCTTCAGCCCACTGGCAAAAGCAATGTCAGCAAAAGCCTGACACACCTCGCCAACCAGACATCTCACAGCGCAGAGTCAGATCAGGAAACCGCAGCACTGTCAAACAAAGTGATAGACAGTCTTAAACGAGCAGAGGCCAGGAATGTGCAAAGGACCTTGAGCTGCCCCAATGGCCAGGCAGACTGTGAGGCAGACCGTAACACACTGCCCCCCGGTGGGCTGGAGGAGAAGAGGGACTTGGTGCTATCCCAGCAACCACATCACCAGCAGAAGAAGCTGACAGTGGCTCAGTTGCACAAGATGCGTGCCACCATGGTGCTCAATTCAACACTGACTGCATCGTAAGTCTACAAACATATTTAGTGTGCTCGTGTTATTTTAGGATTTTGGATTGACAATATGGTATTTAACAGACATCTTATTACATTCAGTTATTACTGAATCTTGTTACATTAAATGTGGCTGAATCACAAACAAGAAATATTCATGGTCATACAGTATTAAAAATAGTTAAGCCTTTTAGGACCATTTTTGCAATGTGACAATATTAATATGAGAATACTAACCACACCCATTCCCAGTAAAAAAAATAGATTACTGTAATACATAATACAATAATACCGTAATTTTTTGCATTAAAATCAATTCACAATGCAAGGTTGCAAGGTTTGATGTAAACCATAATTACTCATCTTATTTTGATATTACGGTAGTCTTGTGTCCACATGCAAGAAATCGCAATTTAAACATGCTACCTAATCCCTGTCATTCTTCATCAACTGTCACTGTTATTTACAGTGTCATTTCCATTCTTACGAGGTTGCTTTAAAGAGACCTCAATAGCGGGCATCAGGATGCACCCTCCTAAATCTAAATCTGTGCCTGCTGACAGATTGTTCCTGCGTGTTATTACAGAATCTCGTCCTCATTGTTCAGACATGCCTGCACAACGCAAGCCCTCATTGTTAATGTTTTCCTCAGAGTGTGGCAACAATTCATTACTAATAGTTCTTTTACATGCTGGACCTACTGTGGACATTTGGAGACAATGTGTGCTTCTGATATAACCTTAAATAGGGTGAGACACAGTGACCCCAGTCAAACTCACAGTGAGGCGCATGAAAGCACAGCCCTATTGTCTGGAGTCGGTGGGAAGCTGGCATTTCAACATCTAGGTCTTTTGTCCTTAGTGTCTTTTATCTAATAATCTGAGATCTCCACCCAGAGTTATTAGAGAACTGTAGCTAGAGGCCTTCACAGAGAACGCCTGGATCTAGAACACGGAGTACAGTTTTCCCCTTTTTCTATTGTGAACATTAATTTTTGATAGAATGATTTATTGTCATAAAAAGGCTGTAATTGTTATGCATGTGCTTCGACATGCTTAATTAGTCCGTGCAAAGAATTGGTAAACAAAGTAAAATAGAAAAGTAAAAAACTAAATAGATGCATTATAGCAAAAAGTCACATTGTGGATTTATAATTCATTTGGCATTTATATTAACCTTTATCTGTTTTTGTTCTCTATAGGGAGGTGTAGCGTCTGAGTAATGAAGCTGGATGCCATTAGCTGGTCTACTGGTGGGACTTTGACCAGGTCCTAAGTCCAGGACTACATATGCAAAGAAGCCGTCACTGATATCATTGGCTGGACTCCCAACAACTGACAGCATCTGCTCGCAGTGGGAGAAACAACTCAAGTACAAAAACAGAGCAACCCAGGGAGAACACTGTGGATCTTTCAGTAAACAGCCATGAGCGTAACTTAATCTAATAATGACCATGACATACAATATTGTATTTCTCTATTCAAAGATGTACATTACGTCTGATACCTGTCTGATAATTAAAAAAGGGTCTTGAGATAATCAATGTTGCATTTTACATGCACCAATCAGGGCTTTTGCAAAAAAAAGGGAACGAAATATAATTTATCTTCGCTTTATACTTTCACATCAGAATCAATCGCTCTGTGGATGAAGAATATGTATCTTGATAAAAGCATGTTTATCTTTTTCTTATCTTGGGCAGTTCTGACTATAAAGTCCATCGCATTGTATTGATAAGATGAGCGCTGTGTTAAAGATGAACTACCAGAGCAACACTATCGGGTAGTTTGATTACTTGGGGCAAGAACTGTAGCTCATTTTTGTCAAATGTTGCATTGTTTCTGGTTGAATACCAAACACGGGCCCATTTTAGTAATCAGGTTAATGGAAAACCAGCACAGTACTTTTTTTACTTTCTGGATCTTAGTATTCTTGAACTGATAATAGCACTCAGAAGTTTGTGCACTTGGGACTTTAAACGTTATATGGATTTTCGGAGGGTGTAAACGTTTCGGCGATGCATTGCTGCCCTCTTGCGTCTACATAAGGAACTCATCAATATGACAGACTGAACCACTCCTAATCTTGAAATTTACCTGAAGGTCTTTCTTTGTTTAATGGACAGCAAAATCATTTGATCTCCGAGTCCCAAAGACGTTTTGCAAATGGTAGCTGATGTAGCTCCAGAAACACCTAAAGCAGAATAATGAGTTTTAATAATACTTAATTTACTTAATTCACAAAAAAGAACAATTGTGAACTACTTTTGCTTCAAGCGCCACAATTGTCGACTTGCATGCATTTAGTTTTTTTCAGTGCTTTGTAAATATGGTATTTATTTGAACCTGCTTTGTTTTATAGATAATATGCTTATTGTTGATGCCTTTTGATTGTTTTATCTTTTTGCTTTTGGAATGGTTAGCACTGTTTGTTTCTAATTTGTTTTGACACAAAAAATAAGGGCTGAATTAATGTTTTATCCCCGGATTGTATCAGTTTACATATGTAGCTTACGTATATATACGGTTTACAAATGTGCACCTGCTCCCAAAAAAAAGATAAAAAGCACAATGCACAAACACTTCCAATAAAAATGCTTAAGATGCCAGCTGTGCTGTCATAATGCGTTTATTTTATTTGTTGATGTACAAAACAGAATGACACAGTTGTTTGTTCAAGAGAAGGTTTTCCAAAACGAGCTAGTGGCAGAGAGGGTTATGATACATATATATAATACTATGATAATACTAAAGCTTGCACCAAAGTCTTTTAAATCAATTTCAAATGTTTTTTTTGTTTGTTTGTTTGTTTTTGCCTCAACTCGGTCAACAGTTTGTAACAGCTTAGTTTACAACGAGTGCATAAATGTGATGGCGTCAAAATGGCAATATTCCCTCAATCCATAAGGTGGCAGCAAAGATCCGCTTGCGTCAATGCTTGACTTCATCTGCTTTGTTTATGCAGCTGAGGCGAAGACGGTAGGTCATGCAACTTTCCATAACTTAAGTTGAGAAACCCAAATTTTAGCAAGCCAGGACGTAAAAATTCACGAAGACGCTTTTTCAGCTTTTGCACTTTTTCACCCTGTATGCGTTATAATCGCCGTCACTTATGCGTTGTGTTTTAGGATTTAGACTGTCCTAAATCCAAAACAATCCTAATCATAAGTACTATTTGACAATTAATCTATGTCTGGTTTCACACCTTTATAAAGTAACTATAGAACTATAGTTGGCATCCTGCCCGGATCCTCTGGGTCTGCGGCGGCTCATGATTGTTTGTTCCCCTGGAGTTTAATAGGTCATTGCGGCAGCTGAGTCTGCACTGTGGTACTTACCCATGCGGAGAGCAAAGGCAGTAAACATACCGCCAGCACTGAAAACTGGGGCCACCTTCAGTAATTCTAACCAGCTGTTAAACTTACAGTATTATACCTTGCGAATGATCTAAATATTTAAAGTTAAACATTTTGTAAAAATCTGTAAAGATTTAACACGTTTTGTGACATTACATCATCTTAAACTACTACACAAATTCCCAAGTATTAAAAAATGTATTCAAAATGAAAGTCGTCAGGTACTTGCATATGGTAAATCGTATTTTATATTCGTAATGGATTAAAGAAAGTCAAGGAAAGGAAGAGTGTCCTGAGGGTTTGCAGTGAGCCCCCCTGAGGGGGCAGGAGCACGGGCGGAGTGAGACTAAATAATGAAGGTGAGTCAGTGGTGCGGGCTGCTGCTGATGTCGCTGGCCGACAAACAGCAAAATCTTCGTGAATCCATCTTAACACACTTTCAACGCGTCCCGTTAGCTAAATTAACCCAAGCGGACACCGGACATGAAGAGCTCGTCTGTGCGTCTGTGCGCTCGGGCGCTTTTCTGGGTTCAGCGTGAGTGTTTGATTTACCTGTTAATCACAATTTAACTCTGTAATTATTTCCTGTAACTTTTTTTTGTTATTCTTACAGATAGCGTCTGTATTTCATACCGCCTTTTTAAAGACGTACCGCATGCGTTCAACTTGTAAAACAAAGAATAAATGCTAAACTGCGTGTTTGTTGTAGGAGACATCGGAGCTGGTTGTCAACGTGTTCGGTGAACTGTAACTGTGTATTCACAGTGTGATGATGGAAATGTTGAGTAGGTTTTATGCCGCCCAGAAGTTAAAGTACGCGCTTGTATTGAAGGTGACTTTTAAAAATAAACCTACCCTGTGATATATCTCGAGTTAAAGATGTGCCAAACTGACCCCGTCTCTCCAAATGTGCACACGTAACGAGTCTCACTTGTATGTTATTGCACATGTCTGTGCCTCGACGAGTCTTGTGTTTAAGTCTTTTATAAACATGTAATGGCTTTCCAGTCTGTATTTTGGACTTTTGAGACCCCAGATGTCAAAGCCATCTGGTGCAGATATCTTTACACGCGTGTCAAAGGCTGATGTCTTTGTTTTGCCGTAGGTTTCTGCTTCTCACCAAATGTCAAGGCATATAATGGAGGAGCTACTTCTGGATTTCCTCACAAAGTGAGATGAGAAGAACGTTTCTTTTGTAGGGATTCATAGAATAAGTTCCAGATGTACTTAGGCTGCCTTTGTAGCAAGTTCTGTCTTTCCTCTAATGTCTGTATCACATGGGAGAGATTTTATTTAGTTTGGAGGGAGGTTCAGTGTTGTTTAGGTGGTGGGTGGGTGATGAATATCTATGGTGATCTACGATCATGCCCTTGTGGTCCATAAATGATGTGTCTGATACAGTGATGTTCCAAACGAAATCCCATATCGTGCAGATCGGAAGTGTATTCTATTGGAGGTCTTTGCAGTAAGAAGAGAATGAATCAAGAAAATTACCCTTTCTTAGCATACTGGACCTGAATCTGCTCTTTTAGCAAAACCCAAGAGTGACTCGGCCTGGTTCACTTGACGGAAACAGAAAAACAGGTTTTATTCAAAATAAGTGAATACACATTATTATTCAGCCAAACTTATCTCACCACAGGTTTGAGTCAGTTTGTTAAACTATGGGTAGTTTTTTGGTCATTGACGGTTGGATCTGTTGGAAGTTATGTCTTCAGTTAGAGATGGTGTCAGCTAACTCACTTGCTATTGTTTGAATTGGACCGTGAGTCAGTAGCTGTTACTAAAAAGGTTTATTGCATCCATTCATTAGAGCAGTTGACAGTCTTCTAGCTACTTTGTACCTTGAATTACCGAAGTAAAAGGCTCATTTTACTTTAATCGTGCGTGGCGCCATTTAGCTTAAAGTCTTAGACATGTTATCAGGTTGATATAGTTTGTTTTCAGTGTAAAATCTCATAACATTATGGCACAGCAAACTCAGCAGGTCTATCTGAAGTGAAAGAGATTATGGCTTTGTGTATGCAAATGAAGGTCCTCAAACACCCAGCTTTTAAAAACAACTTTGTTTTCATCTGGTATAAGAAGGAGAATATTGGCTCATTTCAGGTGTAGAACTATTCATGAAGTCGTCAGAAACACTCAGTTATATTGACCGCCTTTGAAGCCGAGTTCAAAGAATGTCTGAGCCGTAGCTTCAAAAACAATCTGTTGCTTTGAGACGGAGTGAGAGGAAAGTGAAATAAAATCCATTTCAAATATTTCCGTTTTTCAAACTCGCACCAAAAATCTTTCCAAAAACAATGACATTGCACCTTTTACTGCGTTGGGTTTACAGTGATTAAAGAAAGCAACATCTCAAGAAAGATACAGATAGAGAGACATACAGGTTTGTTAGTTCACAGTCTTGTGTGCAGGTGTAGCTTTGCCCTCGTCGGGTTAGTGTGAATGTGTATGTGTGTGTGAATGAAGAATATGAGTATACAGATGAGCATTGCTTTCCAAACTGCCTCTTCAGCAAATTCCAAAAGCTTTGACCCTGTCCCACCTCCTCCCTCCCTCCCCTTTCCTTCACTCTGATGTTTGTGGTTTCCAACACATGCTTATTACTGCCTCTCTGTTGCCCTCAGGGTCTGCTGTACATTAGCACAGCATTTCCTTTGCTCCTATTTTACACAAATTATAATGACATTCAACAAACCCAAAGGATCATAATGAGACGGTAACCCAGGTATAAATAAGTGTTATCTTCATAGGGTTTCTTCTAGAAGCTTCCAGTATATTCCGGGCAGAGATACTGGTCTGTCAGTGGAACGGCCTCATTGGAACTAGTTGTGCAGACTGTGGCCAGTTAGGTTTCCAGTTGTTGAGTCATTTGAATGGTAGTCACAGCTGCTGAAGACAGCTGGGCAGAAACGCAGGCTCTCTGTCTCTGTGTTGTAATGAAACGTTAGGTGCGTTTCATAGGCTTGTGAAGAGTTAATAATGGTTGTTCATCAAACCGAATGTGTTTTTGCACGTCTCTAGGTACGTGGGTTGTGTAAGTGGAGTAAAATAACAGATCACTCCATGATTAGTTAAATATCTCATTTTTTGGAGATGAGAAAACGCCTCGTTAATGCAAGAGGGTCTGGTATTATTCAGCCACTCCCCAAATCATAAAGTGGCGAAAACTGTGTTTTTGGGACAAATACAGTATCATATAAAGTCTGAAATATTAGACAAGTGTGTTAAAAAGCCAAATTATTATATATTTGTTGTTTGTAGATAAATAGATATTAGCCTGTTTTTATGAGCCTTCAATGTAAAGGTGTATAATGCTCATTTTTATTATGTTGTCATTAGATTTTATTTTAAGCCGATTTAAATTTTAATTAGCCAATTTAAATATTTAAATTCTGCCAGAAACCGTTTTTTCACTCAGATAGTGTGAGAATAAGTCAGGGTTACACTAGGTAACATCTGATTCAATATTTATTGACAGAAGCTCAGGCTAAAGCTAACCAGATGTGACAAAGGAAGACTGTTTTGTTTACTGTTTCAGATAAGTAGAAGAGGAACCGTTTATTTCTGAGGAACCCAACGTCCGTCAAAAAGGCCCTTAAGAAATAATAGTTTTGGAGGGAAGGTCACAATATTGGTGCTGCTCACATTCCTCAAAATATTTGCAGACAAAGAACTGCAATGTAAACAGGAAAACGCACGCATGTCTGAAAAGTATTTCAATGTGTCTGTGTTCTGTGTTGAACAGTTCTATGTGCTCTGTAGTTCTGTGCTCAGTAAACCTCTTTCTGTACTTTTCTGGCCCAGTTTACCCTAAAACACGTTTTCTCTTTGTCTAAACAGTGATTTGTGAAAACACAGTGATAAAACCCATATGGCTTATCTTAAGCCCAGTGGCATGGGATTCAGGAGGGTGCTGTCAGTGCTGTTTTTTTCCTTTTTTTTCCTAAGTTTTTAATTTTAACTTTTCTTCCTGTTTACAGTTCTGGCCTTATTCCACTTGAGCCCTGGTGAGTACAGCAGTTTCTCTGCCTCTACAGTTATAAAACATTGAAAAAACATATTAAGTATAACTAAAAGCATCAACTGTAGCTCCGCTGCTGGAGCACGCCACTAACAATGCAAATGTCAAGGGTCTGATTCCCCGGAAAGCTGAATGTTTGAATGCACTGAGAATTGTTTTGGATAAAATCTTTTTTCCAAGTGCATAAATATACTTGAAATGGCAGTTTACTGGAACAGCGGCACTGCTCCATTTATTTTGGGCAAACACAGCTGAGTGTCTTTTGGTACTGTATGATTAGGGCTTAATCTGTGTTTGAGAAATTGGCCCTTTGTGTTTTAGTGCTAGGCCAGAATGATGGCAGTGGTGTGGTGGTGGCCATGTACAATATCAGCGCCCCCCACGGGTCTCAGGCAGTACTGCAGTGTCACAGTCAGCGCATGGTATGGACCCAGGACCGCATAAAGGACCGTCAGCGTGTGGTGCACTGGGATCTGCTCCGTAGTGGCCCAGAACATGCAATGGAACGTGTTCTAGATATGTTTTCTGCTGGTGACCAGCGCATCTACAATGGCTACAACCAGGGACGCGTTAGCATGCCAAAGACTGCTTTCAGGGATGGCAACTTCTCCTTAGTAATCAAAGGTAAACACCTTAGCGACTGCCTAGCAACACTCTTACAACCACCTAGAACACCTTAGCGACTGCCTAGCAACACTCTAGCAACCACCCAGTACACCTTAGTGGCTACCTAGCAACACTCTAACAACCACCTAGAACACCTTAGCGACTGCCTAGCAACACTCTAGCAACTACCCAGTACACCTTAGCGACTACCTAGAACACCTTAGCGACTGGCTAGCAACACTCTAGCAACCACCTAGAACACCTTAGCGACTGGCTAGCAACACTCTAGCAACCACCTAGAACACCTTAGCGACTGGCTAGCAACACTCTAGCAACCACCCAGAACACCTTAGTAACTGCTGAGTAATTCCCTAGAAACCACCAAGAGCACCATGGCAACCATCTGTTGAATACTGTTAGAATACTTTAGACACCACTAAGCAGGTTCTGTTTCATAATTACAACTAACCTTTAAGCAGTTTTAAATACGTGGACAAAGCTTTTTTCCTTTTTTTAGTTAAATTAATGCATTATGTGTTGCTTTCTTCAACAGATGTTGCCATGAGTGATAAAGGAATCTATTCCTGTAACCTGCATCATCATTACTGCCACCTTTACGAGTCCATCAAAGTGCAACTGAATGTCACCAAGTCAGGTTGGTAAATTCACCTCATACCTGGAGGAGGTTGTTTTTATCTGGGTATGTTCTGGCATTTAACCGGCCTCATGATCAAACGGGTCAAGCTGATTCCAAATAAGGAGCTTCAGTGCAGTGCTGTGAGTCCAAGAATGGAAGGAATTTGGAGACAATTGGAAAGAAAAATTTTGACTCCTTTCGCCAACCTTTATCTCACATATGTGAAAGATAAAACAAGGCTATTTTAGATCACACTGTTGTGAATTCTGTGTGTGTGTATACTGGTATTCACTACATTATGGGGATCAAATGGGCCCTCAAGTACCAGTGCAACACCAGTGCATTTTGACCTTGCGGGGACATTGTTTAGGTCCCCATAGGCAAACAAGCTTATAAATTATACAGAATTATCTATTTTGACAATCTAAAATAGCTGAAAGTGTTCTGTGATTGTTAGGTTTAGGGGTAGGATTTGGGGATAGAATATACAGTATGTACAGTATAAAAACCATTATGTCTATGGAATGTCCCCATAAAGTATGAAAACCCAACGTGTGTGTAATATGAAGTGTTTATGTAATATAATCACATGACGGCCAGCAGGTTTTGAAGTATTACATACTCATTCAGGCTTGGTTTTGTCTCAGCTCGTAAGGAGAGGAAGTTCTGGGACGGTCAGAAAGCTGTGTTTGTGGTTCTGGTGGGCAGCACGGTGGTCCTACCCTGTGTTAACCGTCGGCCCATTTGGACGGAAGGCAACAGTCAGGAGGACCAGCAGCAGGTGGTGCACTGGGACCGTCAACCTCCAGGGGTCCGACACGACCGCGCCGATCGTCTCATTGACCTGTACGCCTCCGGCGAGAGGCGTCACTACGGACCTCTGTTTGTTCAGCGCAAGATGAATATTTCGGCCACTGCGTTCTCACAGGGCGATTTTTCTCTCATCATCTCAGACGTCCAGATGGCAGATCAGGGTCTCTACTCCTGCCACCTCCACCATCACTACTGTGGTCTGCACGAGAGACGCATCTTCCAGCTCACCGTGACTCCGTCGATCCTGGAGGAACCCACGGATGAACCTCAGTATCTTCCAAGTGAAGACCAAAGTAAGAGAAGCACATCACGTGACAAGTGTGTGGCATAGAACAGTATAAGTGAAATGTTCGGACATACCTTCTTATTTATTGTGAAAAATATATAAATAAATATATATAAATTTATATATCATGAAAAAAATTACCCTGACTAAAAAGAAACCAAATATGTAACAAAAAACTACTGATTAATCCACGTAGATGAATTTTGCCTGCATATTTACAAGAGAATGAGGTAAAGGTTGATGTTTAGACTTGTTTTACAGAACAATTTCACATTATATGGTCGACATGCAATGAGCCAAAGACCAAACCCCAGCAACACCCAGTTACGACAATCTCTCCTGTTTCTGGAAAGAGTGAGAGAATGGCTGGGTGTAAGCACAATGCATGAGTACAAACAAACAATGATTAACAGTTTGAGGTCTTGTAAAGATCTTGTCCCAGCTTACGAGGCACATTTTCAGAACGTTCTTGCGGAATGAAAAGTTCTTGCAGTAACATTAGTAAAATATTTTCAATGTTTTTGGTTGAAATAAACATTTAATTAATTGTTAGCGAGGGTTACCCTGCTCTCTAGGTTGCCACGTTTATTGGTTATTAAATTGAAGCAGTTTTCCACATTTTTTGCACATTTTCTTTCCTTTATTTTCTCACTTGCTCTCCGACTCTCACAACCGACTCTCTCAGTTTAAGTTCTGCCTGGTTCAGATCCATTGATGGCCGTCTGTTTTCCTTTGAGGTTCTGCCAGGCAGACGGGAATGAGGAGAATCAGTTTTATTTGCATGAGGCAGAGGGTGGATGAGGTAAATGATGAGATAAAAATATGACACAGAGAGGATTTCATACATACGTTTGAATCATTTTTCGGTGGAAAAAAGAACTGGAGGAGAAGACAAACGCGGAAAAAACGCTAATAAGAGAATGTGGGAAAGTCATTTTTCGAGGGGTTCAGAAATATTGCGTTTACTGGACCCTAGACTACACAAACCTCAGTGTGGAGTCCTGTGGGATAACATCACCGTCTTCTGAGCAGGCGCGTAAAAAGCTGAACCCATAATTAACAGCAAAATATTTCCCTTTTTTTAAACAGTTTGCATAAATACTTTCCTTTAATCCATACACTGCTGTTCTGATTTACAGCGTCTGTCTTTGGTTTGTCAATGGTTTGTTCTGGCACTCTTCGAACATTCTGTGTTAAAGCATCCAATTTTGAAACACTCTCATTAAGTCGTTTTTGACTGTGCGCAGACTGTTTGTCTTTGGATTAGCTGTTTGTTTGTCTTACTAGCTTTGTCTCGATCTGTCTGTACCGTCACTGCATTTCTTATTGGTTTGACTAATTTTCCGCCTTTTTCTTTCTCCCAGTCTTCCTTGTTTTCTTTCACGACTTCGGTCTCCTCCCTTGCACATTCCCGTCTCCCCTCTTCTGTTTCTTTCATTTTTCCTCTTTTGGTTTCCTTTGCATTTTTCCAAATAGTTTTCTCTTATTTCTTGGCCACTCTCTCGGTTTTCACCCTCCTTCCCTGGAGTTTTTTTGCACAGTGTTTTGTTTATCTGCAGGAAAGGGGAAGTTTGCTTCATCTGTGAAGCATCTGGCCAGCTGTAGCCAGAGCTCCACTTCAGACCGCGAGCCATAGGGAGGAGACTGTATAAGATTTAGGTCAGCCCACCCTTACATCCCCTTAATCCCCTTTCAACCTTCAGTCAACCCTTTCCTCGGCCATCCTAAGTGTTTCTGTTTCCTCTGCCTTGTTTAAGCAAGAAGAAAAAGTCAATTGTCTGGATCCAGTGCAATAATGACCAAATACTGTGTGTTTCCTTTTAGTGCTTTTGTAATTGGTTGAATTATGAAAGAGTTCATATGATCTGAACAATTTTATACTGTAAGAACGTTCCCCTAACATTCCCATTAAGTAACGAAAACATTAAAAATTGTATTAAGTTCTAGGAACGGTTTAGACATTGTTTTAACGCCATTGCTTGGTTATTAGAATATGCTTCAAGTTTTACATTTTTACAACGTAACATTTGTAAAACGTTTCACTAATAACTTGAGAATAACAATTTAATATAAAATTTAATATAAAGATATTAAATACAAAGATCAATATAACATTCTCCTAGCATTATGTTTTTGATAACTTTGAGAGAACTTTTGGAGAACGTTAACGTCTGAGAATGTTACCTGTTACCCAGTTAGCTGGGTAATTATGTAAATCAGTTACTTAAAACGTTCATAAAGGTTCTGACATCATGTTCCCCTGAGTTTCTCGAAACAGTGCAGTCCAAGACTGTCTGGTGTTGTTCCTGTGGAACCTCTGTTCTGGGTTGTTTGGCACATAAATGGCCTTCCTTCTTCATGAGCCCTGGAACTAAACCAGTTAAACTCAGGAGCTTTATGAACAGGCTTGTCCCATAAGACTTCCAGGACAAGCAGGAAATAGTTCTCCAGATCTGGCAGGAGAATGAACATGAGCATGCTGGAGAAGTCGAAAGCTAAGCACAACATCATCTTAATATCACAATAAAAAAACTAGGGAAACATTTGAT
>JAZGTJ010010258.1:0-18320 GCA_036877575.1 Botia almorhae | reverse complement strand
AAAAAAATTTTGTATAAAAAGTTTGACTGTTAATATGTTAATATTAATAATAAATTAGCATTCATAAATTAAGAACTGTCTGGCTTTTTTTGGTTTACTTTAAATAATTATGCTACTGTGTTAGCAAAACTAAAACAATTGTGTTGATTAAAACATATATCCATAAAATCATAGAAAACTTTCTTAGAGGGAAGAAAAAAAGGAGAAATATGAGAATGTAAGAACAAAGTTATGGTAATAATTAACACTACACACATTGTATTTACATGTACAATACATCAAAGACTGCTGAGAACCATCTATATATAACATGTAATCTTAGGAAGGTGGTACAAACAGGCGCCTACCTTAAGTTTAAATGAAGGCAGATTGTGAGGCTGACGAAAGGCCAGCTTGTTCAGAGAGGGTATGGAACAAATTACAAGGCCTGGTAATGCATGAAGATCTAGCAGATATTCAAAGGCTCTCGGATCAAACAGTCACCTAACACGATAAGCATGACAGAAGCAACCTGCTCTTGCCGTTCTTCATGTTAACATTATTACTCTTTTCTCTTCCAAACTGTGAAAGTGAATCTGAACTATTCACTCATTTACGCTCTTGGTGAGCAATGGAAACTTGTGAATCAGTGCTAATTTTCCTATCAGTGTTAATTCCAGGCTTGCCACCAACGATGTTCCTGCATTTGATGTTTCGAGGAGTTAAGTGGCCCAGCATGTCGTTGTACGGGCTGGATTCTGAAGTCACATCCTCGCATGAATGAAAAACAGCCTTATGTTTCCTTCGGTCAATGCATTGATCTTTCTTGCCCGGGGAAAAATGTAGATTGATATCCTGATGTAAAGGGAAAACGTAACTACTGAGTGACTACTCGTGTTGGCATATGGAAACAAATTTTTTTCAGCATCTGAAGTGCCTGCTTGGGAGTCTGTTGTCATATGATCTACCAAACTCCTGTTTGAATTGCTGGAGGTCACCGAACCTCTATGCTGTTGGTTGGTAGAAGACCTTCCTACTCGAATGCAGTCAGCTGTTTGCTCACTGCCTGGACAAACATTTGTTGTTGCTGCATTATGTTTAGCTCTGATTTCTGTTGATAATGGATGGTTATAGCAGTAAACATACTCTTATTAAGCTTTGTAATAGGATAGTTCACCCCAAAATGAAAATTCCATCATTTACTCAAACTTCCAAAAATGAAAATTACTCGCAACTTACTCAACTTACTCAAACTTCCATCATTTACTCAACCTCATGTAATTCCAAACTTGTATGACTTTTTTGCCTCCAGGGAACAGAAGATATTTTGAAGTACATTGGTAACTGAGCAACAGTGGCACCCATTCACTTCCATTCTATGGACACAAAATCACTGAAACAAAACCACTGAGACATACTTCAAAATATATTTTGTGTTTCACAGAAAAAAGATTTGGAATGACATGAGGGTCAATAAATGATGGAAAATTTTTTGGGTGATCTGTCCCTTTAGATTACATTTAAGTGTATGTACATACATGGGGTGGGTTATATCCCACCTTAAAATCTAAAGAGATAAACAAAAAAGGTAAGACAAAAAGTGCTCTCTTATGAAAATAATGGCTTTTGATCAGTAAAAACACAAGTAGCAGCAAAGTGAAAATTTCTTCAATGTCAAAATGCAAGTAACTTTAGTGATCTTACAAATAAGCTTTTCTCCTTAAGCAAGATATAATTTCTTTTTTGGTCTTTTTGATTTTGGGCATACCATGAAATATGAGGAAAACATTCGGCCCGATGTTGTGGGGCCACAATATATGAAACATGACTAGGGCAGAAAAAAAGTCACAAATTCTAAGAGAAATTCTGAGAAAACTTGCATATAGGATGCAATATGCTGTCAATTTGTAAAAGGCCGCTTTGTCTCCACGCTGTTTCTCCTGTGTCCATCTACCTTCTTGATTTGGTGCAGGAAAAGTGTTTATGATTGCAGGTCTCTGAAATGGTTCAGACACCTGGAGATTGTCATAGCGCCAGAGTTCTGGCTGATTGAAAGTGGCAAATAAACACTTCTTACATTCTAGTATAACCAGAAGCATACCTCACCTCTCGGTCCAATGCTATGAGACACATGCTAGTCCTGCCAGCTTTTGATATCCAAGCTCAGAGTTTCCAGTGAAATATTTACTATAGATGAAACATTTTGACAAATGATTTAAAGAAATTTAAACTGTACTTTCACTGTCTGTCTTCAAAAGTAATGCAGATACATTTAAAATGCGAGAATTCTCAAAATACTGATGTCATGGAATGTTGTGTTTAATTACTTAAGGCGATCCGTGAGAATGTGGTCTAGAACACTGTTCAGCATAACACTGTAATGATCTTGCAAAAATATAAAATTATATTTATAGTAACATAGAGAGAAGAGGAGGGAAATGAGGGTCTTTAATCATGACTATTTATAATCTAAGAAGCATTAAAAAGAATAGTTCAGCAAAAAATGAAAATTATGTTGTCATTTACTCATTTCAGAATAATTCTAAACTTATATTTTAAGGTCCCTGTTACAGTGTAATTATACATTTAAGTATTGAGTAATATTTATTAACAACATGTACTTACCATAGAGTTAGGATTGTTGTTTTGTTTAGGATTAGTTGCATGTAATTATGCATTTTATAATTTTATAACAATAATCTACCGTTTATTACTTTAGTAAGGGCATGTAATGTGTATAACAAAGATACTGTAAAAAAAGTTCCCGAAATTTGTTAAAAAAGAATTTGCATTTTAATGAAAACAAATGGGTTTGTAACAACATGAGGTTGGATAAATGATGACAAAATTTCCATTTTTGGGTTAACTATCCCTTTAACAAAGCCTTTTGTACACTAGTGTGGTTTTGAGAGAGCACGTCTTTTAATCACTACGAATGAGCCATGCTGCTCATATCCAAAATCTTTGAGAGCAAGAGTAATTACCCAGGAATAAGAGAGGTCTTATGTGAGGATGATAAAATCACATGACTACTCTGCCTTTCTTCAGCTTAACTCTATGCCCATTTACTCTGAGTTGCACATAGACAACAAGGAGACAAAGTATGGAAGTAATTATGAGTCTTTTAAAAAGCATCAAGCTTACCTTCCCTGACCCTCTGATCACTTGAGTCCTTGTCTTATCACTGAGGTCCCGATACAAAGATACTGCTTAGAATTTTTTTTCTTTCACTTGTAAATATCGTCCTGGTTCTTCAAGAGATGAAAAGGCTGTTTAGAACTGCAATTTTTTTAAACTGTTGTGATATTTTAAAATATATTTTAGAACAACTTCAAAAGTGGTTCATCCAGTAAGAAGAGAAAAACAGAAAATAACACAAGCTATAACTATGAACTAAACTATACTAAACTACTACTAGTAATCATTATCATCTTTATTCATTGAATTTTCAGCAAAATAAATCTATCCAATCACTAAAAATAATTTTGACATGCCCATTTAAGCTAACCAGGAAGGTAGCATCTTGTTCCCTTCTTAGGGAATCATGGTTACAGTCATAACCGAGACGTTCCCTTTTGAGGAAACTCTCACTGCATCACCAATAGTGATGCTATAAGAATGAAATACCTACGCATACTTGCAAGTGCCTGACTAGTGTGTATCATGGCAAGCCAACTAAGTCAAAAGCACCTGAGAACCTGGTTTCATGCCCAGGTCTAGCTCATAGTACCTCACGAACAGAGAGGACCAGCCTGCTGTGTCACATACAGCCTTTAGCGAAACCCCAGTTGCGCTTTAATTGCCCTAGGAGAGGGCTGATTAGAGGACTTGTAAGCAAGTGAAATAACCTCAACTATCCACTTGCTCAGCATTTGCTTGGTTTCAGGAAGCCCCTTCTTGGGTGACCCAAAGCAAACAAACAGCTGTTCCGACTTGGGCCAGCCAGAATGGGCCTACCAGCAGCAGCCAAACCCCATAGCGGCAAACTGTCTCCAGAACACCCGGCAGCAGAGCGACTGCAGGAAAAGCATACAAGCGTAGGCTCAGCCATGTCTGTACCATGTCTGCTACCACATTCAGATGCCCAGGGATAAAAACTGCTCTTAAAGAGAGCAGTGCCCTGAGCCCACGTGGTGGCCCCTGAGGCTTGGGAGAAAGTGTTAGAAACATTGCCATCATCTCCAGGCAGTTTTATGTGCCACAAGAGATGATGCCTCCCCAACACCCAAGAGCTGAACGACTTCTCATTATCACTCCCCAGCCTGTACTGGAAGCATCGGTTATAAGCATTGTGCAACCACAAAGTGCCCCCAGTACTGGGACTTGGGATTCAATCAAGGATTCAAGGATTCTTCCACGTGACGCAAGGACAAAGGTTATGCATATAACCTTTATTATGCAAAATAGATTGCCTCTCGAGGAAAACCCCTTGGTCCTGAGCCACCACTGCAACGGCCGCATGTACAGCATGCCAATGCGTATCACATTGGAAGCAGCTGCCATCAGACCTAATCAGACCAGTACAATCTCTGAAACTGTTTGACAGTAAGTGACTGGTCCAGCTTGACACTAACACTGTATAAGCAAGAGACAGATGTGCCAGCATCACCATAAAATCAAACTTTTCTTGGCGTTCAGCCTTAGCCCCAGCTTTTTCATGTGGGCGAGGACGACATCTAAATGCTGAATCACCATCATCTCTGATAATGGTGATAATCTCCGCTAATCATTGACGTAATTCAATATGTGAATGTTCTGGAGTCACAGGGTAGTAGCTTTGGTTGTCTCCTTAGTAGCCTGGAGAGACAAATCTGTGGCCCCAGTTCTACCATCGCATCCGGGCACACACCTCGACTGCATCAAGATTTCTTGTCAGGCCAGTCTGGTACACCTGCAGCAAAGCCATTGTCTGCAGGCATGCGCCAGCCCGACCCCCTGCCGTATAGGCCTTGCCCCCTCTGACTGTGCATGCTTCTCACCCAAACAAACAACACTCAAATCGTGTTTATCCCTGCTCGTCATGTAGCGCGGACAGGGAAGAACACAGTCTTCTGACTGAGACCAGCCATAACAGAACAGACAAAGAAAATGACAGACTTACAGAGCATTTGCTGAGAACACAGAGGCTGCCATTGTTTGTTGCATATGTGCTTTTAAGCTTCTGGTCCTGACGTCACCAAGCCTGTGAAGTTCAGTCTCTATTATATTATAAATAATATAATAAACATATTTCAAACTTTAGGTCATGTTCTTAATGTATAGACATTGATTTGGTGCATTGCTGTGGTGTGCTGAATAAGACAAATAAGTAAGAAAAAGTACAGAAAAAGTAAACAGTCTCCCAAGCCAAAGTGTCGTCAACCACAACAAATTACCCATGACCTAATAATGGCCAGATGAGACATCTTTAGAAAAGCTCACCCCTTTAAACCCACAGGACCTTTCCCTATAGTTAGCAACACTGCTCTCGAGAACAGCACCTTCTTTAGAATATTTTAGCAAAATCACTGATTTTGATTAATCAAAAATATTGTGTTGCTATGTCCTGCTTTGCCATGTACAAGAAAGCCAAGACAGGAAGATGACTTTGGTATCTGGAATTGCTAAAATATGAGAAACAGACATTGCCATTTAGAATGATGAGGTTTTATTGGATCAGCCTCATTAATCAAGACACAGGATTTGTACCACCACAAAGATCTGAGCCAGTGACCTCCTCTAAATCACTTTTGCAGTTCACATAAGTGACTGGGACAGCATTTGATGGCAGAAATTTAGAAAACTAAAACTATTGTCATGTGTGTTCATTAGAAAATGTATGTGCTGTTTCACATATTGTGGAATTAGGAATCAAAAATTAACAAAATGACATAACATACCTTTTAGATAATTTATTGGTAGCCCCGACTGCATTTATGTCCAGTTTAAACAGGGCAAAATTTCAGGAAACAGGCTGGGTCAAAAATAACCATTTCACTGTCAAATAAAAACTAGAAAAATGGAAAAAGACAGTAAGAAAAAGACAAACACACATGACAAGTTAATACATATTTTTATCACATAAAACCATCATATTATTTTTTCTGTACCTTTACAACATTATACTACAACCCAAAGCATTCCATAAGTATCTCTCACACACCTCTGTTTTCTCTGTATGCACAAAATCTTACTCGAAAACATAGTGATGTTTACAAGAGGAGGGGCTGGTTTGTTTGTAGTTTACCTATAGTGAACCACCTGTGTACAATATGTTATTTGTTGTTTCGTTTTATTGTTAAATTTATATTTACACATTTGACAGATGCTTTTATCCAAAGCAACTTACAGTACATTTAAGCAGCACACTTTATCAAAATATGTGCTTACTGGGAATCAAATCCACAACTTCTGCGTTGCTAATGCAATACTCTTCCAGTTGAGCTACAGAAACACCATACAGGAACACCTGTTTACAATGTGTAGAGTATGTGTACAGTATGTTGTTTGTAGTTCATGTTCATGTTTTATCCTCATTAGGCAAGCGGAGAAAGCGTTGATACACTTGTTATAGGAGTGTTTTTCTTTATTATGCACAGATGGGATATGGAACTGATTTTTTATATTTTAGAATTTGTAGAAAGGGGCAGGTCAAAAAAATGTACTTTCATTTATATTTTAATTAATGTTTGCTTTTACAGATGGCATTCCCAGTTAGAATAACCTTCGGGAGATGAGAAAGTATTGGATATCTATGCTATCATTGGATTTTATTAAGATGTGTTTTACTTGAGGGGAATTCCCAAATGGAACTGAAGAACGCATCTATTTACTTCGAGAAGGCAGTGGGTACCTAATCCTTGTCTATTTCAAGTGTCTGTGAAAAGGAGAAATTCACTCTCTGGACCAACTTTCATGGACTATGTGAGTTTAGTCACTTGCTTTTTGGATTTGCATTGCTTCACTGAAGTGGCCGCTGCTAGCATGGCCATAGTTTGGGACTGGTCTGTACATCATATGTTTACTGTATGGAGGGTAGATCTTTGTTTAGGCTTTTCACACACTTAAGCATTTGCTGACACTTTGATGTGATGTTTTAATAAAAAGTTAAAATAACAACCACACAAAAATATTATTCTTGTTGATTGTATACGACCAATACTGTTCCATATGCTTTAAACCCAGACACCCTAAACAAAAACAAATGTCCTTGTTTTTCAAATGAATGGGTATGAAATATTACTGTAAATTATTACATTTTGTAATATAGTAATAATTACAATATTACTGTACAGAAGATTTTGCACTATCCTTATTAATTACTGCATTCAATAATTCATTGGTTCTTGATCCTGGGTACTCCAAGCACTGCACATTTTGTAGGATTTCCTTATCTTATGGTCTCACCCTGCTGTTTCACATAAGAAAGACATTTAAAATTTGCAGCGATGTAACTCCCTGGAAGCAGGATTAAGAACCATGGCTTTAATAAGTGTTTTATTCTAGAGCAGTAGTTTCCAACCCTGTTCCTAGAGGAACCCCAACAGTACACAATTTATTGTGGCTTAATGTTTGTTCCAAATCAGGATGACAAAAATAGTGAAATCGTCAACATAACTGCTTGTCTTTTAAAACTATAATCTGCTCTGCTATAAAACACAAAATAATTATTACATGTAATATCACAGTTTTTAAATTAGTAGTTGTTCCTGACCAAATCTAAAAGCACACATCTGTTAGTACACTGGAGTTTACAATGCACAGATATTTCTGGATTTTACGGTTTTCATGAGGTGTGCATTGGCCGCTTGTGAGATTAAACTATAGGAAATCTAAAGTTTCCAGGGTAGGAATCTCCTTGGAAAAAAAGACATTAAACATCTTCCAGGAAAACAAAGAATAGCTTGATTAGTCTTGGGGCCTCATACAAGACTCTTAAAGAGTTTATAAGTACAAAACCCAAATTATTTGAAATTGAGGAACAAAATGCCTGCTTTCCCAGTGTGGTCTGCCACGATGTTTTAGCAGTAAAGGTCAAGTAAAGTACACCTGGGTAAGAGCTTAGACTTCCGAAGGAAATGACCTGCTGCCAAAATAAACAGTAGGAATTTCCATCTTATTCAACTGCTTTATGAAGATTATCGTATTTTCTCATAGATGCTAATTTGAGATTTATTACTAAGAATGACACAGATCCTCTTTTTCTCTTTAGTCGGGCCAGTATTAGACATGATTGTGCTGCATGGGAATAATTCAACTCTTCCTGATTATCGTCCCACACTTCAGCTGTAATAATCATAACAACCTGTGACAAACCACACACGCTCTAATTCATAGTAGTTTCCATACTGAATCACCATTTACCAGCTCACAACGTAAATATTTTGTTAGCGACACACTGGCTTTAATGTCTGGCGGACATTTGGATCAATTGTACTTCACAGATGACTTAAGAGGTGTATTCCCAGTTAAAGATAAAACTTTTATTGAAAGAATTTGTGTTGCCAAATTCTCTGCAGGCAAATGTGCATTCTAAGAATAAGGCACATAGTGTCTCATTGCCTTTTTCAAAGCATTATAAACACCATTTTTTGTAATGAGAACAATTAGATATGTTGGATAAACTATTATCTTAATTAAATTGGCATAGCATGAAAAGTAGTTAAATAATTCAAAGGTCTGTATCACATGCTTAAAGTGAAGCAATAAGACACAAGACATGTGCATTACAATGATTTTTCATAATGCACACTTGACTTTCAAGTAATATATTTCTTTTCCCATTGTAACTTGGTGCGTTAATATGTTAACTGCCTAATGTTTACTTATTATGTATCAATAGAAAATGTGTCAAACTGAATTTACAAATCTTGGTAACAGAATTAATGATAATTTTATGAAGCAGTTCTTGTTTATCAATTGTTAAAAAGGGAACTAAACATGTCAAACGGTTTTAGAAAAATGTTTCAATAACTGATAATTCTTAATGAGAAAAAAACGTACCTAAAGGTCTAATCCTTAAATAAACTGTTTGTGATTTTAGGAAGCCAATGAAAAGAAAACCTGCATCTAATTGAGGTTTAATGCTGTTGTAATGGTGTAATAGGCTATTTTCTTTGGAAATTACATTTTATTCATTAGGACTGGAAGAGCAGACCTCAGTTTCCACAAACACTGTTTTGTTGTATATGTTAACTCAATGGAAGAAAATTCTCAAGTTAATTAAACAATCAAAATGAAAATGTAGAACCAAAGCAAGCCTATATTATAGAGAGGAGCTGATGTGAGACAAGTGATTAAGTCTGAATGCCACTACATTAAATGAGAAAACCTCTAGAGTGGGGCATAATTTTATCTTTGAGAATTGATTGGACCATGAAAAGTGGGCGATGCATAGAATAAAGCCAGACCTGAATGTGAGGTTAGTTTTTCATGGTATGTACACTAGATAGCAATATACAGTAATTTATTTTGTGTTTCTGCGCATACTTTTTTACAGATGCCCCCTTTACATTGACATTTAGAGTATTAAAGGAATAGTTCACCCCAAAATGAAAATGATTAATGTTTTAAAGCTCCATAAAGCGCACCCATCCATAATCAAAGTAACGCACTCCAGTGGGGTATAACTCCAGTGGGTATATTGTTTTTCTCTATATAGTTTTGCTTCAGAAGACTGGAATCATTTGAATTGATTGGTTTTAGGGTTTAAGTAAAACCCTATTTTATTTTAATTTTATTTTAGTGTATTACACATTGCATGTACTTACTGTAGTAATAACAGTAAATTATGCATAATTACATGCAACTAATCCTCAGCCAAACCCTAATCTTAACCCCAATCCCAAGGCTGTGTTAAGAACATGCTCATATTATTCAATACCTAAATGTATAATTGCACTGCTAGAAGGACATTTATTTTTTAGACAATAAATGTAGTCATATACAGTAGTAGGAAGCAAATTGCTAATTATCTAAACTGAAAATTTACTTAGTAATTTGTATTGAAGTACCAAGTCTCATTAAATCAGAATCCCCCCCAAAAAACAGATTCCGCTCAGCTAGAAACGGGATCTAATGATGCACATAAAATTAATAATAACAGTGTTACACATCGGGGTGTTGTGGTACTGAAGCCGCTCATAGCTCATATACCCTTTGTGGACCAACACATGCTTTAAAACACCCCTCCCATCACACAGCTTCCTGCATAGTAATAAATGAGCAAACATTCAGGGCAGCTCTGTTATCTCGCAGGCAAAGCCCTTTGTGAATAGCTGCTCAGGATTACCTAGCAAGCTGTTCAGGAAAGATTGTGGAGGAGGCGGACATTGTGTGGGCCACTTGAGTGGGTGGTGCGAGGAGGATGCCCAGGAAAGCCCTTTCCTTCAGTGACTGTGATTCAGAGGAAGCTCACATCTAATAATTCTGTAGAAAGGAAAGCATCCAGGGCCATCCCAACCAGCTATATGAAGTAGTGCACATTCAAATGTACTTTTTTGTCACCCTCAGAAGAATTTTTTCAGAAGTTGTTTCTTCATTTATCTCTTTGTTTTCTACTTGTTCTACTATTACTGAGAGTTTTTTGCACTGTGTTCTGTAAAACACAGGTTTGTCATTATTGTGCAGACGTACACTACTGAGGATTTTTATTTAAATGTACATTTTAATTCCTTTAACAAAAATGACATGAAATCTTGCCAGTGCAGTTAAGAAATTTAGACATCCTGACACTCCTAACATTTCCACAAGAACCAATCCTGCTGCCATCAGTTTGACCCACGTTATCAAACCAAGCTACACAATGATTCACAGTCTACTGGAAAAATGGACACTGCTGTGACTTAAGTAATACTGTAACTGAGCTCCACCCAACCTTGCCATTCTCTTCAAAATGTACTTTAGAGGAGTTGGGCACTACAATACAAGAATACGACACTGACAGTTTTGACCAAATGGAATAAATTTCTCCTTTCAAAAGGCTACTGAGCTATGGCAACATCCTTAGCATCATGGAATCTCATATGTGTCTGATTTAGATGGCAGAAACTCTCTTATTGGTCATCATGCAAAGAGTGCGAGAGACTCAACACTCGCTCACAGCTTAATCCAGTGGTTAAATTTGTTGTTAGCATGTTGCTAAGCTAATGGAAGTATGAATGTTTAGGCTAATTTTTAAGTGTAAAAATACACAAATAATAGTTGGTCCAATAATGGTCCATTTTGTATTTATTTAGACAAAAGAACTAGACACATTCTTTATTGGTTGATACTTGGGTATCAAAAATTACAACTAAATCAAAATAATAAATAAAACAAATCTAAAACCTTTCTAAATAAAACCAAATCAAATAAACCGTAATTTGTTAAACTACTGTAGGTTTAACAGCACTAATTAACAACTTAGCTAACAAGCAATATTTCAACATTTTACAAGTACACTTGTGTATACTATGACCTTAAACCAATTTGACATACGACATGGACTAGAGCAGTTACAAAACTCAATTTGTCTTTGTGTTTATTGTGTATGTAATGTTTGCAGTACTATGGTTGGCTAGCTTGTATGAACATTTTCAGATGTCAGATTTGAAGGTCAAATTTTAAACACTTACAAATTTGTTTATATTGTGTAAATTGGTTCCGAATTTCAGATTCCAGTTTTTGATGATCTTTTAATAGTTAAATAAGTTACAACACAAAATCTTAGAAAAATAATCATTTAAATAATAATATGATTTCCATACTTCAATACAGCCTCAATAGAGCACATGACTTTTCTTAAACCTTCCAAAATAGACTCCCATATCACACTTTGTATGATAAGACTGAACACCCAGTTTCCTCTTTGGGCAAATATAAAAAAGTATAAAAAACCAAGTAGTTAAACTTTTCCTAATTACTTCATGGAGCTGTTGTGTGATTCGGTATGCAGCTGTGTGTCAAGCACAGCTGAAACAGGTACATGGAAAAGATCTGAAAGAGAACAGAAGTCCAGCCCCAAACAATCTGAGAGCTTGCTGTAATTTTGCTCTTTGTAAAATGAGGACCACAGTGAAGAGAATGGGGAAAAAACAGACTTCAAGCCAAAATTACGTACCAAATTAAATTTAAAAATTACAAGGGGAGTTGATGCATAACATGCCCATTACCTTTTTTTATTTTTTTGTTCAACATCAAGTTTTCAGGTTAAACTGAATTTAGAATGGAAAGTGTGCATTTTAGGTCCTGTTCACAGTTTTTAAAACTCATAATAAAGAATATTTCTTTAATATCTCAATTATTTCTCCTGGACAACAGTAAAATTAGATGGAGAGCAAATGAAAACTTTTGCTTGAGTCTTCTGTGTCTCAGGTGGGAGAAAGACCCAGAAATCTTCTGAGAGAAATACACACAAATTATCACAAATCTCACAAATTTCTCCATTAGAGTTTCAGATGAGATCTCAACAATGTCACAAACAGAGTTCAGATTTGCCAAGTCTACAATCAAAAGTCAACATTAATTTATAAATACTTGAATATATTTTAACAATTGTCTCATGTTTCTATTTTTATTCTATTTAAACATCTGATGCCTAAATGAAACACAGCTGAGATCTCCATCAATTCCCCTGAGCTCTGAAAGAGCAACATCTGAGAAATGAAACGTTCCTCTGGCGGGTTTCTGTTAAATTTATGTCCTGTTCCACATAAATTGAACATATTTATATAGCTATAGCAGGTATTTGTATTCTGCATTGGTTTGTTGCGGCTTGGTTAGGCTGCACGTACTCTCTGTCCAGTTTGGCAATTCTTGGACAAACTAAAATAAGTTTCGAGGTGGACCATACTTCTTCTGTTGATTGTTGTGTAGTCCAGCTACATAAGACTAATGTTTGGTAGACATGCGCCACATTGAAAGAAAACTCAGATAGAGAGGAATAATATATAAACCTCTAGGAAGGAAGTATCTCTTTATTATTGTTCAGACTCTCTGATGAAATCCAGACATATATTTCCATTATAAACCACATAAAGTGACACATTAAGGAGAATTAAAGAGTTTGTTTTGATGCATTTTGTACTAGGGCTGTAACTAGAGTATGAGGACATTGGGGACATAAACCAAGGTCCTATGTAGTGGGTTCCAGGAATCTTCCATGGAGGAATGCTGACTTCCTCGAGTTGTGCATCAATCTAATGCACTTTAATATGAAAATTAAACACAACAACCTGTGTTTTGTAGTTCAGCCAAAGAGTGTGAGGGTTTGTGTGTGAGGGTTTGCCCTGCAATAGATCCATCTATTCAGGGTACACCCTGCCTATGGCCCAAGATGCTGGGATAGGCTCCAGCCCGCCTTGACCCTGAAGAGGCCATGGATGGATGGATCATACGAAATGTATTATATATATATTTAATAAAGCAAATTAATAATTGTTTAATAATATCTAATTATTAATAAAAACATCCCAATATCTTCTATGTTGTTCGTCTTTCTCTAGCTTTAACTCTGTTCACATATATTGATTATACACATTAATTTAAATGATTTAATGATTTAAACAAGGAAGCATTGTAAGAAAATCTTGCACAGTCATCACAGACATGAGACGCCCTTTGGGAAGTTGTTAGCTGTTTAAGATCAGGTGGGCAGGATGAAACATGGCAAATACAGAGCCTGGAGACTGTGGAAATGATCCAAGAACGTTTTGGTAAACATTTCTGTTTTTAAGGCGCTATTCGGACTTATCTGTCTGTCTGTCTGTCTGTCTATAAGCCTGTTTCGGGTATTAAGATCCATTTCTGGTGATCCGGTTACCAAAACATTTTAATAAACCAGTCAATCATTGTACATTATAGACAATAGCAAAGGAATCCTTTACTGCCCTAAAAAACGGTAAATTTCTCGTGAGTTTCTCTTTTTTGCTCTTTCTTTATTATGACATTGTGAGATGGTTCGTGGATATTTCCAAACATTTCCCAAAAATTTAAATTGACATAGAAGTCAGTAAATCATAATCTGAAAAAGTACAATTTTGTATTTAGTCAAAAGTGTATCATTGCATAAATCAAGATGATTGACATTACAGTTTATTAAATGTCAAAAACACTTCCAAAAATACATGCAGTTCCAAATAGGTTTGTAGCCTCTGGTGAAAATACTCATAACATGTCCTTCAATTTAAGGTTTTTTATTAATCTGAAACACAATTTTATCATTTTTATTTTACATAACAGTCTTTTTTGCCCTATTGTGTACAAATCATAGGTACACATCATTCCAAAGATTATAAAGGTTGCCTTTGTAATCGTTCATCAACATAATAGTAATCATTTTTATTTCTGTCTGTCTCTGAAACAACTTTTCTATACAGCTGATGTCACCAAGCCCTTCCCTACAACCCCCCACCCCATACAGAGATGATGTTACACCATTCAGTCAATCTCAGATGAATACAATCTAATCCAACATTGCATATTTTACCTTGTTGATTACACCAATGCACTCTGAAAATGAGACATTAAAGGGATAGTTCACCCATAAATGATAAAGGTCCATCATTTACTCACCATTATGTCTTTTCAAACCTTTTCTTCTGTGAAACACAAAAGGAGATATTTTGTGAAATGCCTCAGTGGTTTTGTGTCCATACAATGGAGGTCAACGGGTGCCAATGTGTTTGGTTACCAACGTCCTTCAAAATATCTTGTGAAAGAAAATATTAAAATATCTCTATCAGAGAGTTGTTATGCAGTTGCTAAAGTGTTTTTAACTGTTTTAGCATGATGCTACATGAATTGCTGGGGTATTTTGGGTAGATGCTAGACATGGCTTACTTAGGCCCCTCCCTCTACATAAGTCTATGAGTTTTTTTACTTAGTTTCCACATGGTAAATGATAAAATGGAAGTCCAATTATGTCCCTTCCCAATAATCTAAATAACTAAAAGTTTAGTCGGGCCGATTTTTTATGAGGTAAGAGGGGCTATATAAAGGTTTGAGGTTGTAAGTGTCAACTGTGCTGGTTTCTAATTGTGGAAATTTGTTTAAAAAGTCTATTGCATAATCCCAGGATTGGAGCCAGTCACTAATGTGATGACAAATGATGGTAATAATTAAACAAAAATCTCTCAGGGATATGGTGCCCCAGGTCTTATAAAGCTGAGAGCTCTTGGTTTATTGCTGCCCACTCTCCCGGTCACTGCAGGGACTGCCTTTCACTTCTTCAGTACACTTTACTGGCAAAACATAAAACATTAACCACTTTTTTTGTACATATTAGGGAACAAAAATAACAGTGTAGTATGTTAACAGTAGACAATAATCCTCTCATGGCTATTAGTTCCATTGATATTTCTCTTACCAAATATTAAAATGAACAGATTCCATCAGGATGTTGAAAACATGCATGCCTGAACAAATTCCTGAGGATTTAAATATACCATCTCTGGCTCTCTACAGAAACAGGTCATACAGGTAAATAATGACAGGACTTTAATTTATGGGTGAAATCATTCACCCCACAAAGGCAAAATGTAGTAAATATGCCAAGATTGAAACTAAGAATACTGACTTTAAATTTCATTTGTTTGTGTGTAGATTTTGTAACCCAAATTTTATCCTGTAGTGAACAACTGGAGCAGTGGGCAGTTACTCATTGTGGCACACCGGGAGCGATTGGGAGTAAGGTGTCTTGCTCAAGGGCACCTCAGTTGTTTCCTGCCGACATTGGGAATTAAACCCACAACCTTCGATATACAAGTCTAACTCTCTAACCATTAGGCCACAATTGCCCCCGAGTATATAGTTTTCACATTCAGAATTTGTGTAAACTTAGGTGTCATAATAGTTATCTGTCATATCATAGTAGAGAAGATGCAGTTTCGATCATAACTCAATTTTCACAAAATGTGTTGATACTTGCGTTTTGCCTTTGAGGGATGTATTGCTTTAATGTCACAAATCTTTGAAGGTAAACTAGAGGTCATGACATATATAACCTACATTGTTTAGTGAAATAGCAAATTATTTTCTAGTTTCTTAATTTTACCATTTGTTGTTGTAATATGCTTCTGTTAACTTGCTCAAAGCCAACATTTAAACCAAGACATATTTTTAAAAATTGCTAATGACTAAATAAATCTTAAAAATTGGCATCTATCCCGAAAAGCCAAACAATAAACAATAAAGGTCTTAAAAGGCAAATTTAAACAAGCTGATAATGATTGTTTCACAGTGTCACAGCAACATGGGAAAACCAAGCTGCAACAACCTTACCAACAATCTTCTCTGAAAGACCTGAAGGAATCTTGTTTATAACTATTGTTGTATTGCTGTCTCTCACTGATTTTCCATGCAATCGCTCCAGTACCACTACTGCAGAAGAAGTCTAAAGATGCCGGGTTTAAACCACAGCCCAGGCTCATCACCATTAAACTGGTGATCCCAGCACAGTGGTAAACCTCCAGATACTTCAGTCCTTCCTACTGTAAAATTAGGGTTAGGCAACAGAAACCAAGCACACTTTGCACCCATTCTTATAAATGTGATCCTGATACTCAGCCTACAAGATTCAGGCCAATGCACATGGTTCAACATAACATTGCCAAAACTACAGAATATTTATGTTTTGAGGAAGACACAAACAGCTTTTTACATAAATTTTGCCGCAGTTACCATAAAACGTTTCATGTGTGAAAGTAGCTAATGTGGTGTTTGAACGTGGCATGCCTGAAAAGTTACTATTGTGAACATCTGTCATGTTTATTAATGTCAGCAAGGGACAAGCTAGAAATTGTAACTGCTTTAAATCATAATTTAACTATTACAAAATGAATTTATCTGAGCTAATTAGGCAGGAAATTTCAACATGAGAATGTGGGCTGAAGGTAAATTTGTACAACAGTAATATACAAGAATCCTGTTGGAGATAGCAAGCATCCACTCAAAGCAACCATGCATGTATGAAAAATATGATCAAATTTTCAGCTGTTTTTCTGCTGTCTTTCATTGGTCAGCTTTTACTTGGAGACCCTTGGAGCGCTTTATATTAAATTATTAACAAATTATACACCCTATATACTGGACATGTGCTGCAGAGGACATATTTTGTTGTTTTTCATCAGTGTTTTATTTATGGATTAGCCTTTTTGTGGTTATTTCTTTAGGACATTTTATTGAAAGCTAAAGACACTGTTATCTTTGGAATAAGCAGTCTAAATTACTGACATGAATGGGATTAAAACCGCACAGAACATAACCTCTCCATATAAAACTAATAAAACTAGTTTGAACAGGGCTTATGTTCTATTTTCCACTTAAACTCAACATTATGGAAAGAAACTTTAATTTTAAGTGGGATTTAATTGCACAATCAAAGTCATTTCAATACATCAAGTCATTTACAAAGCAGCCTTCTGAAGCCTGATATAATGCAGGCAGGTTACATTGCAAAAAACTCCCAGAAATACTATATATCTATAGACTGCACCAGAGACAATATAAGGAACATTTTGGACAGATTGGCGCAAGGTTTTCATGCATCAATATTTGTGCTTACAAAACAGCCATGTATTTTTTTATGTAATTGTGTTTAGTATCTGCATGGGACTGCATGCAGATTCCAGACTGCACACAAGGTTTTGTGTATGTAAGAGGAATTGGAAACAGAAGTTGCAGAAGCTGATCTAAAGTGAATGGCCATTTTGTTATATGTTTAATGTCTATAACATTAAAGGTTGCATAAAGGTTGCAAACAGAGGCAGCTATTATCTTCATCTCCAGATCAACGTAAAGCGTAGAAAGACAATTCAGACACATGTTGATTCCACCTACATAGTTTCAGGACATGATTTGCATAAAGTGTGTATTTTGCAATCTGTAACAAAAAACACCAGATTTCCCTTGAAATAAAATAGTCTTGGGTGGGAATATAAAAGCCAGCACACACGTTCTGCTAGATTCTACCTGCTGTCCCAAGCAATTTCAACATTACTCAAAATGTATTTGAAAACGCAGCCATGTGAACCATTTAACTTAAACAATGTGGAAACGTTATGCTGTGCTATTGTTTTTGTGCTTGTTATTCACTTTTGTCAAATATATAAAATACACCTGATGACATGCCAAAATACAATATATTGTAAATATACCTATGAAAATGATGCAGGTTCGTGCTTCTAACATTTACTTTTTGTCCACGAGCGTTTACAGAAATTTCAGTGAGGACAAGCAATGTTTGGACAACGTTTGAAAACACCAATGTGGACAAAGAGCATTTCAGACTTCCAGAAACAGACTGCCTCAAAATGCTCCAATGCGTTCTGTATGCAGGTCAAGCTACAAGAAACTGAAGCCAAACCAACAATGAAAAACATGTA
>JAZGTJ010010257.1:0-18320 GCA_036877575.1 Botia almorhae | reverse complement strand
TGTGATTCAGTGTAAATGCTCATATTGCCACAGATCTGACAGCTCTTTTTCATTGGTGTACATTGTGTATATTTTAATATATCTGTAATATTTAAAAGGCATAGCGTACCAGTTATTTTTGTCAATGATGCCAAATGCATTTACAGAAACAATGCAGGCCAAATAAAGATTCATTTTAAATGTAAGGTACTTTGGACAGATCAGTTGGATGAGAATAGCATTTTACATTTGTCACTTTTACACTTTGACACTTTTATCCAAAGCAATATTTACATTTTATCAGTACCCTGGGAATCGAACCCACAACCTTTTGCGCTGCTCTCTCAGAGCTCAACAGATTTAACTACAGGAACAGAACGTTGCAGCTGCATCATGCAGGTTTTGTTGTTAGCGTCACATCAATTGAAAAGTCACGACTAACAAACGATAATGAAGAAAACTAACTATGACTTTTAAATGTCTTCTGTAGTTCAGCAGAGTGTGTCCTGCATTCACATCCATTTTAAAGGTTTGGCAAAATTCATACATTTAAAGAAATGGTGATATAAACCAACACTCATAGAGACACCATGTTATTTTGCATAATAATAATAATCATGATGTGTCTCCATCGGACGAGCTGTTTGATAAATTAACCCGGGACACAAGCACTAAACCCAGAAACCAGCAGACATTCAAAACTCTTTTAAATTCGTTTGCTTCACACAATGGATGAATCCATCGGTTTTGTGAAAGGAGCATCAGAAAACAGTGTTTCAGGTTCTTTGTACGTCTGTGCCTGTTAATCCTGCAGAGTTACTGGAGATGGAGAGGGATAAAAGCAGAGATGTGCAGCAGAAGGGAACGAGGTTTAAGAGGAACAGACGAGCAGCGTGTTTTAACCGGTGATCTGCTGGAGAACTAGAGCAAGAATGTGGATGTGTGCTGTGTTTCTGATTGTGTCCCCTCGATAGTAATGACACAGTCACAGCTAACAGAGAACATTCTCAGAACATTGGCTAATGTTGTCCAAAAGTTTAAATAACGTACTTATAACCACGTACAGCAATGAGAGAAGTTTTGATATTTCTCAACCATTCTTGATGGTATTGACTGGTATTATCACCAGCTGAAGAGTGACTCCAGTAACAAATGGTGTACCGGTTTACATTTTCTTTCTTTGTTTATCTTGAAGCTGACTGGTAAACAAATGACGTGTCTATCAATATATCAAATATAATCAAATGAGAGGGGCCATAAACACAGATATAAAAACCTTTCTATCTCTGTATCTGTGTTTGTGTCCCTCACATGTGCTGATTAATGGAATTACCCGTTCTTAGAAGATCACATGGGTTCTGCTGAACCACAGAAAACAGGATGTGGCTGTTACCGAGAACAAAACGTAACGTCATCATCGTTAAATGTCAGTTTTTTTTCATTTCTCTATTAAAAGTAATATCACTCATAATAGATTCACACTTTTATGTGTTCATAGGGTTCATGGCTTAACAATTTAAACCATCATCATTGTGTTCTTTTTAAATTCCTGTTCCAAACGATCCACAGATTTCTCTTTAGTCTCTGTTCAGCCGTCTGTTTCATTTCACGAAACAGTAATTCTTCTATTGAACCTGTTTATAGTGAAAACATGAAACTGTCACTCCTCATGTTTCAGAAGCTGAAGACCTGAAGCCTCATGAAGGCTTTTCCGAGGGTCACTGTAGGTGGCCGTTCTGAGAAGCTGGAATAACTGCCGAAGGAATAATCAGGATAATAATCAGCCTCATAAAGTAATGAAGAGAGGCAGGAGGTTCAGGTCCTTTTGTATGGTGAGGCCCAGCCGAAGCAGAAAGCTGTTTTTTGGATTCTGGTCAGAGGCCTCATCTGTAATATGAGGTAAGGTCAGTCACCCTGAGGGCATTTGTACTGCCATACAGTTGATTATTTCACCCAGAGGCAAGTGAGTTTTGAATGTTATTTCCCAAAAAACATTTTGTATCTTTGATAATTAAGTTACGTGATTATTGCCGATAAAAAATGATTATCTAAAAATCTTTGACTTAAATCGCCTGTAAAAACTCATGTGAAAATATTGTCAGTTCAATCAAGTCGCACCTTTTGGAAATCAGTTGGCTGATAAAACCAGTTCACCCACATTCACTCACTCTCAAGATGTTGGGAAAGTGTGATTTGTTTTAATAGAAAACAGCAGTTTTTTTCCATCCAGCAAAAATGCATCACAGGACCATCTTAAAGGGAACATTCTCAGAACAGCGGCTGATGTTCTCTAAAAGTTCTTAAAATGTTCCTGCAGTAATGTTAGTAGAATGTGTTTTAACATTATATATTATATAACAACATTATGTAGGTAAAACATTTAAAAAAAAACAGAAGTGTTGTTCTTATAACCAAGTGTTACTGGTAATAGAATATATAAACAAATTTTGCATTTTCAACGTTCCTAGATTTTTCAAACATAGTTATTTTAAGAAATATCATTTTTAATGTTTTTCTTACCCAATGGAAATGGTATGGAAACATTCTTACAACCTAAAATTGCTGCCAGGTTTGGCACCCTTGCACACTAAACAAAACGTGCATCACAGAGCAAACACACCTCACGCATTTCCCATCAGGAAGCGTCCCATTTTCTCCCCACCCTAAAAATATTTCCAGAACCGTAATCCTATATAAACCTCACTGCATGCACCATTATACGAACGTATGGCCTGACAACTGCCATTCAAAACATATATTCATATTCCACAATCAAAACACCAGATACACGCATCAAAGAGCTTCTCTTTATGCATATTCTGCAAAGCATATGAATGCAGCTCACAGCCACTGGCTTCTGGAGATTTAAAGCACACAGGCAATAAGGCACAAGCCATTCACAAGCCAAACGCCGTTATGAGTCGCAGAGATTTCTCATTGTTTTTTCTGTAATGGAATAACAAGACTGATGGTGCAATAGAGAAAACCTGCGAGGATGAATGTGAAATGGAGTATGATAAAGTATTCAGGGCTGCTAATTTGGTTTCCATCTTCTCCAGTTACCATTATTCCCCATAGCGGCTTTAATGAAAAAGTGAGAAGATCTAATTGCACAGAGTAAAGTGATACATCTTAGTCACTTACGGGAAGCGAGAGTTCAGCCACCTCAGAGTTAAGCTCGTACCCTGTACTGATTTCAGATACCCTCTGGTCATGCAAATGATATTTTTTATTGCTGAGCGTTCATAAATCGCTGCCTCTTTTTGGTACGGAAGTCACCTGCCGTCTCTTTGTTATCATATCCGTACAGTTATCTTTCCAGTCCATCATATTGTCACTGTGTTCCCCTCAGGTTCTCTCCATGTTCACACAGTCAGTGTGATGGGATCGACAGCTGTGATGTTTGAATTGCCCCAGTCACATAACAGCTACATAAACTGTTGTTGTTATGTTCATAAACAGCTTCATAAACTGTTGTTGTTATGTTCATAAACTTCATAAACTGTTGTTATGTTATGTATATAAACTTCATAAACAGCTTCATAAACTGTTGTTGTTATGTTCATAAACTTCACAAACAGCTTCATAAACTGTTGTTATGTTATTTTTATAAACTTTATAAACAGCTTCATAAACAAAATGCTTTAGATACTGTTTTCATGAACTAATAATAATGAAAACAACATTCAAAATGTGATCAAAATATGAACATTATTTAACCAATCCAGTCCAGTGGAGGCGTGTCAGATCTGGATTGTTTTGTCAGCAGCGTCGGGTGTCGCTTTTGTTCATTAAATGTGTGTGAACAGAAAAGTATTTATAAAACAGGACTGACCATCATAATGTCTGATCACTGATGGAAAACGTTCTACCCGCGTGACAGCCAAACCTGAGCCCTTTATAAAAATAACAGAGCATATGAGTAAAGGACAAGAGACACACACACAGAATGATGAAGTTCTGCAGTATGGAAATACCAGCCAGCAGTGTGACCTCTTACCATCTGCTATCTGCAGCCCCTTGAGAATTAGGTCCCAGCTAACAGGGAATGTTCTCATAACATTGAATAATGTTCTCTAAACGTTCTTCATAAAGTTACAAGAAATGTTCTTGCAGTAACATTAGTAGAAAGTGTTTTTAACATTATATATCATATATCAAAAACATTATTCCGAAGTAGTTAGTGGAACATTTTAAAAACGTTGTAAGAATTCAATGTTTTACTATTGTTCTTGTAACCAAGCAATTTATAACCAAACAATGTTAATACGGCGCTAATCCTAAAACTTTCAAAACAACAGTGTTAATTTTTTCTTACTTTTAAAAAGTTAGGAAAACCTTATTTCAATTATTTGTCTTACTATGTGTTTTTTTGTTTGATGGCTGTATTATTATGTAGGTTATTTCTTCAAAGGATTTAAATCGTTAGTGAACTATTATATTGAAAATAATACATATAAACCTTTATAGTTATTTTTTACAATTGTTTACATAAAACAAAAGGTTTGACATAAATCCGCCCGAGATGACTCGGTTGTGAGGCAGTTAGCGCCCTCTGGCGGAAGACACCAGCGATGCGCCTCAGCCAATATTTTCACTTTACAACCTCCAGGGGGCGTTTATTAGCTCAGATGACAGCGTTCTCTTTAAAAAAGATATTTTACTTTCATCCTCTTGATTTGTGCGTTAGGTAATAATTTGGTTTAAATCGATCACTTTCGCTCCTGCAATCTGTAATGAATTCTGTAACATTAACGAATCACCACTAACGCCTGTGATTGGTTCATGCAGACCAGTTGAAAAAGGTTGATGTCACGTGATCACGCAAACGTCGCACGGGCATTATCACATTTACAGAAGCTGGAGGTTTTACAACACGGGAAATAACAACATAACAAACAGAGTCAAAACCATCATTGTTAGATGCAGCTCGAAAACTGAAGCCTAAAGTAAAAGTTAACCACGCGTCTGGCGCACGCGGACATTTCTCGGCAGATGAAGAGCGCAGAGACACACGCAGGTACTGTACGTGACTGTACTTTACTGTACATCTGTTCGCAGATGTTTACAGCAGCGTACTCATGTTTATTGTGTGTGGTAGTGACCACTGACCAGCCCTTTTACTGACCCTCGGTGAATGCATAAGCAACATTTCTGCGCCCTATGCTCAGTTTTAGTCAATCATTACTCATTCTGTACACAGACTCTTCTGTGCCGCATGACTGTTTGTGCTCAAGTTGTGTTTTGCTTACCAAACACTTTTACAATCGCCTGACAGTGCGCTGGTAAGTTTTCATTAAATTGCGGAAGTCCCAGCTAACAGTTTCCTAACGTTAAAAATGTTATTTGATGAAACTTCTTGTGTAACTTTTAGACGTTGTATTAACATTAATGCTTGGTTATAAAAACGTCATTCAAACATGTTTTAGTTCTATAACGTTTGTATAACGTTCCGCCAACTACTCACGAATCACGTATAATAAATAGGATACATGACGTGAATAAGTTCTACTAACGTTACAGCAAGAAGTTTCTTGATAACATTGTGAGAGCTTTCAGAGAACATTGGCCAATGTTCTATAACCGTTCCCTGTTAGCTGAGGTATTTTGAAGAGTTCAAAGGGAAATGACTATCCTGAATTATATTTGATGTACATCATGGTTTTGATTTGTGTATGTGTTATGAGGATGTAATCAGTATACACTGCTGAACCACTTAAACAGATTGACAATATGTGTCTCCCTCACAGGTGCTCGGTGGCTTTTTCATCTGCTGTGGATAGTTTGATTGGTTTATGGCTCGTGTTGTTGCTCTCTCACGTTCTCTTGGCCTGTGGCGTCCAGCGTGGATGAGCCTGGCATCGATACGCACTCGCAGTATGTCGTCATTAGAGAGACGAGCACGGGCCGTGTTTTCTGCAGCTGTAGAAGGTGTGCAGCCAGACCTTGTGGTTCGCAAGGGCCTGGAGCGACATGGGAACACAATACTGGTGGGAGGTCAGAGTTTCACACTCAGGCAGAACCTGTATCTGGTGGGCTTTGGTAAGGCAGTGCTGGGGATGGCCGCAGAGGCAGAAAGAATTATCGGGGATCATTTGATTAAAGGAGTGGTGAGCGTGCCGCATGGTATCCAGAACACGCTACGCAATCACGGGAAAGAGTGAGTGTGTTTGTGTGTCTGTTTTTAATACGTATAGTTTTCGTAAGAAACTTTTCACAGCTTGAACAAAAAAATATTTCCAGTGAAAGTAAAGCTGGAATGTTTCACCCAAAAATAGAAAAAATTTTAGATTTTGCTTTATTTGTATTATTTGTATAATTTTTTATTAGTATCACATAAAATGTTTGCATTGCTTGGAAACACTCTCACTAGCCTATTGTAAATTTTTAATTTCTCCTAAAAATAGGTTTCTTTTTTTTACCTTATAATTCTGGAAATGAGGGGGCGGGTCTATTGGTTTTATGTAGTTTAACACAGCGCTATGTGGAAACCGTTTTGTAACTGTCTGTCTTTTCAGAAAAATGCTGCTTGAGAATAACAGTAAGATCACAGTTATAGAAGGAGCAAAACACAACTTACCCGACACAGATGCCCAGAGGTCAGCTGAGTGCATCCGAGAACTGGCCAGTGGTCTTACAAAGAAAGATCTGCTGCTGGTTCTCATATCCGGTACTGTGATGTGTCCAAAAGTCTTTTTAAGATCACTTTAAATCTTTCCTGTCTTCATTTTCCGCCATATCAACTTTGATGCTTGTAAAAGCAATGCATGTAGTTTATATAATGCAGTTTCTTCCTTTTGGCAAAATAATAAGTTGCTTCCTGTTTTTTATTGAAGACATTTAAAGTTACAGCTTGCAGCTTTAAGATAGCAGTAGAAATCGTTGAAGTTTTATCCATTAATGCATCTGTGTGCAGGTGGTGGATCTGCTCTGTTACCCGCGCCGGCGCCACCCATGTCCTTGCAGGAGAAACAGGAAGTGACACGGTGTCTTGCAGCAGCAGGGGCCACAATTCAGGAGTTAAATACAGTGCGGCGAGCCCTGTCTCTTCTGAAGGGCGGAGGCCTTGCTCAGTGTGCCTACCCAGCAAAGGTATTGTTATCATATACAGTACAACAACATGTTATTATATACAGTATTATATACAGTACAACAACATGTTATTATATACAGTATTATATACAGTACAACAACATGTTATTATATACAGTATTATATACAGTACAACAACATGTTATTATATACAGTATTATATACAGTACAACAACAAAGACCTCTTCAGCAGAATCCAATCAGAAGAACCGCATTATTATCAACCCTTGATTCTGATTTGAATCTCCTTTAATCAGACTTTTCATCAGTCATGTCTAATCTCTCAGGTATAAACTGTAAAAATGAATGAAAAGACTAAAGGCATGACCCCATTCAGTGAGTTTGCTTAATATTTACTCAAGCTGTGATGTTTTATCTTCTGAGGTGGTGGCATTGATTTTATCAGATGTCATTGGAGATCCGCTGGATCTGATAGCCAGCGGTCCAACAGTTACGAGTGAGACACGACCAGAGGAGGTCTGGGCTATCTTGGATCGTTATAAGCTCTCTGACTCTTTGCCTTCATCTGTGAAAGAGGTGCTTAATAAAACCGGCCTCCGTCAGGGGTCACAGATGCAGAAAGAGCCACATAAGGATCATGTTTTAAATGTTGTGATTGGTTCAAACACTATCGCTCTTGAGTGTGCGGGACGTAAGGCCAGTGAGTTAGGACTCCGGCCCGTGATTCTGTCTCCGAGTGTATGCGGAGACGTTCGCTCCGTGGCTAAAATGTACGGACTGCTCTCGCGTTTCGCCTGCTCCCCGGGGAAAGAACCTCCTCCAGAACTTGCAGAGCAGATCCTTCAGCTCGGGCCAGAGGTTGGGATAGAAAGCTGGGACTTGTGTCGCACCATGAATGTACTCGGAGAGGTGAGGAAGGAAGGCTGGGGTGCTACCTGTCTGCTGGCTGGAGGAGAACCCACTGTGCAGCTGACAGGAAAGGGCAGGGGAGGCCGAAACCAGGAACTGGCCCTGCGGGTGGGACTTGAGCTTAGTGGAGAGCTGAGGGGGGGTGCAGTGTTCCTCAGCGGAGGAACCGATGGACAGGATGGTCCTACAGAAGCAGCTGGTGCAGTCACTGATGGGGAAGTGATGGAGGAGGCTGTGAGTCAAGGTCTGGACATCGATGCCTCACTTACAAATAATGATTCCTTTACCTTCCTCTCACGGCTCTCTGATGGACGACGGTTACTCGTGCCTGGACTGACAGGCACCAATGTGATGGACGTGCATGTAATGCTGCTGCCTTCACCAGCCCTTTAATTCCAGATGGAGTTTGTGTGAATACAACTCAATGATGTTCTGAGGGAATAAATAGTGTTTATACAAACAATAATTGTAGTCTAACAGTTTTCCTGTAGCTCAGTGGTTAGAGCATGGTGTTAACAATGCCAAGGTCGTGGGTTCGATCCCAGGGATTGCACTTACTCAGAATCATTGTATAGTATAATGCAATATAAGTTGCTTTGGATGAAAGCATCTGCCAAATGCGTAAATGTAACAGAACTGCACTTTCTTGTTCAGTTATTGGAAATTTTAAATGTAAACAACAACAACAGAGCTAATCCGTTTCTTATTTTAACCACTTATAGTTTCTGTGTCTTTATTATGCAAGAACTGAACCAAAAGCAAGGTGTGTGCTTTTTATTATATTACAATATACCAACACTCAAGAAATTAAAGTAAACCAATACACAGAGCTGGATACAAATGAAATTTATTGTTTTTCTGCAGATAGACAGCAGTAGCCTCTCAAACACCCAATAACAGATGCAGTCTTGATCTCTTCTGTACAATTATCTCCAAAATCAATGACCTGATTTCTACTCACAGACATTTGGGTGTTCTGACAGATATTACTGTCAGCTATATAGTTGTTAAACGTACACACACTTTGAATTTAATCCATTACTCTGAAACATAATTAGAGGATCCAGAGCTAATTATCTCATGTCCCATCAATTCTCTCTCTGGTGTTGTTATTTAAACACGTCCATGCATTTTTAGTCTTAAGTTTTGTACCACAGTCCATCACAGACACATCACAAGGAAATCTAAACTGTGGTTTTTATGGCACAGGGTCTCATTGGAGGTCTGTGAGTCTGCAGTTTGCACATCACTCACGGTGGGTTTTCATTGCGTCACCACCTGCGCTTTCCCTGGACAAACAAACAATCAATTAGAGTTGATAAAAGAAGTGTTATATATATAAATATAGATGTCGATATGTAATTCGTGCCTGGTGACTTACCATCCTCCCAGATGAGGCGCTGTGTCAGGGGTCCCTCCATTCTGCCCTCCAGTACCTGAGAAATAATCACCAGCATCCAGAAACAGTTTTATTTGGAGATTTAAACTCATCATTCACACAAGCGACAAAGCATCTACTCACCCTGTCTGTAGTACATGTCGTTGACAGTGTTGCCGTACACTTTCCACGCGAAGTGGATCGCTATGAGACTAAAGACGAGCCAGCTGAACAGTATTTTGAACACAACCACTCTCATGTCGTTGGCCAGCCAGTCGTCCACGAATTCGGACAAAAAAGACACCAGACTGTCCACCATACGAGACAAGAACTCAAAATCCCACGATTCCTCCATTCTGCGGTGTGGTGTCTCTCATGGTGGGTATCTCAAATGAAACTGAAGCTTTGGGAGAACGTAAATAATTGAGCCTCCATCTTTGAAGTAAACACAGCCGAGCCGCAGTCTTCTTCACGTAGCGATGTCGTCATCAGCTGGATTGGAACACGTTTGCGTCATCAGCGCCATCTGTCGGACTGGTGGGCGCAGCGCTAGCTAGTTTTATTGTTGTCTGGGCCAATAAAAGCTCACAGATTTTGAGCTAGAAAATGTAAATGGAACGTCATTTCTACAAGAAAAGGTGCGGAGTTATTCTATTGTTATTTAATTGTCAGACTAGGAATTAATATTGAGAAAGTAAAACTTTGAAAACTGATTACATTACTTTTGATTTCAGTGTGACTTTGATGATAGTATAGGCCATTTAGGCGAGGCTAGCAGTAGCGTGCTTTAAAAGCATAAGATCCAAAGCCACTCCTCCAATAGCATGCAGAGGTGTGCAAATACACTGTTTGACAGGCAGGTCGGACATCCTATCATTGCATTCAGACCGAATACAATGATTGGTCGAACATTTTATGGTCCTGCACCTTCCACAGAAGATATATAAATGTGTTTAGACCTCTTAATTAAGTAGTGATTGCTGTCAGGATGTGAAGAGACCTTTAGCCAGCATAACAAAACACGATTCTGAAAAAAAATCCCCCAACCTGCCTTTAAAGAGTCTGTATTGATCAGTTAGAAATGATAACAGCGATGTTTTTAAAAGATTTTCTGTCATTACAGCAGATTAAAATCTTGTATTAATTATAAATGCGTCATCTCAGCTTTAACTTTGTGCTGAGCTGCGTTAAAATAAAGGCTCATTCATGTCATTTAAAGTAGTCCGATTTCAGGCTTTTCAACAGAATATTACACCACTGATGTGGTAAGAGTCGCCACAGTGTGACAGCTTTAAAAGACGCCCAACAGTAATGTGTCACAAATAGATAATGTACTAATGACTTCAGGAATTCAATTAAGTTCAGTTTTTAGTATTGCAGCTCATTGTACGGCTGCTTTAAACTGTGTTGTTTATTTACAGTCGGCCCAAGATAATCACTCCAGGCTCCTTACAGTGTCCACAAAGAATGAACTCATTACAGTTTTAAAAAGTGAACTAGTATTTAATGTGTACATAGCTTTAACATCTAAGCTTTTGAATACATTTAATTATATTATGTAGGTTTTATTTTGTGGTATTTATGGAGGGGAATGTTGAGTTGTGTTTGAATGTGTATCGTAAAGCACCTCGCTGTACGCTGTAAATCACTTTGGGTAAAAACATCGGCCAAATGCATAAATGCAAATGAAATGTAAGTCAACAGTGTAGATGTAATACTAGATAATAACAGTATTCACACTGAGAAAGTTAATGTGGTTCAGAAACACGGCACAGGTAACATTCTTTTCAGCTGATAAACATCACATTACCTCCTGTTCTTAATCAGTTTATTTACGAGGTTTGGTGAATGAGGGAAATGCCGATTTTAAAAATAACACTCATCCTTTTATTCAGTTCTCTGAAACGCTGAAACTCTTTTTTACTCTGTATTTCTTTACACTTTCGTGACTCGAAGTATTCTGGATCTTCTTTCTAATTGAGGGCTGACGAGCGGAACAGGATTTAGATCAAATCTACATTACATTGTGCCACATGCACTATTTCCTGCAAAAAGAACAAAGAAACCGATTCTTTTTCCTGTTGACACGAATTCTCAGTTGAGAGGAATATGCTCATGTTAACGGTTTCACGCTGTTGTTGTTGATTTATTCTGTACCAAATCATCTCACTTCTTTCCACAGTTGTTAGCTGCGCAGCCACATATTGTCCGAATGATCTGATTTTCAGTTCTGCTACATAAGAGCTGTTTTTTCCTGTGTCATTAGTCATTAGAATACATAGAGAGTGTATGTGTCAGAGCGGTCTTTCGTTTGACTGGTCATGTGCAATGACGCCGTGTGGCTGTGAGCTCAAGCGCGGCTATCAGTTCATGTTTTCATGAATTACAGGTCGATAGGATGTGTAAGGGGGCTGCTTGATACGCAACACAGGAACTCTCAAGAAAGATCGATAATAAATTATCATAATAAATTATCCATAGTCCAAATTGGCAACTGGTAGCAATTATGAAGCAGTGCTCTTTCAAACAGCCCTGGATTAGAGAGAAAACATGATAGTTCTTTCATATATGAAGCTATAAAAAAAACAGGAAATACTGTCTAATAAAAGGAGGATTGCAGTTCCTCTTATGCTGAACATCTGTTGAGTTTTTTATTAAATTTAAACATTTCCAAATGTCAGAATCAGTTTGTTGGAGCCGAATGAATGTGCAGATTTTGATTATAAAGCTAGAAACATATTATTGTTCAATCCTACATGTTTTTCCATGAGTGGAAAGAACACGAAAAACTGTCAGTGGAAGAAGTTTGCTGTTGGGGTAAATGTCACCCTTTTTTTTGGGTCGAGGTTTTCAGTCTTCCTCTCTATTTAGGGTAACACACAGGCACAACCCTCTACTCCACTCTGCTGTCATGTTCCGGCACAAGAAAATCTTCTCAGTTCTTTTGTGTTTGCTGTTATTTCACCAAAACGCAAGTACGACCAAACCAGCAATACAATGTCAACCAGGTATGTATGATTTCAAGAGTTCTACAAATACTGAAGAGCTCTAGATTTAGAATCTAGATTATCATCTGAAGCCATGAAACACCTCATAAAACTGAATTTTTGATATCTGTAGGGCAGAGGCGAATTTATGACATAGATAAATGTGAGAACTGCCCAGCGGAACAATACAGACCGAACAGCGGGTCGGAGATTTCCTGCGAAATCTGCAGCAAATGTAGAGAAGGTAAGTGCCACAAAATTTCAACTGTCAAATATCTGAAAGCACAGTTTCATTTGGTAACAATAGATAACTACTTTTTTTAGCGTGAACTAAAAATGAGCAATTTTCTTTACTGTTTATTCTTAGTTAATGTTACACTCTAAAAATGCTGGGTTCTTTCAACCTGTGGATGGGTCAAATATAGACAAACCCAAGTATCAGGTTAAACCTTAGAAAAGTAGATTAATTTTATATATATATTTTAATATATTAATATATATTATATTAATATATTTCAGCAACATGATGTTTCTTTCAGAGGGATTCAGTCAGATCATCTTGAATTGCACATTAACTCAAAACACTGTCTGCGGCTGTATGGCGGGTTTCACCCCTCTGGATCAGGAAAAACAAATGATTTGCTTTTGTCCAAAGGGTTCTGGACTGGAAAATGCAGGTAAACGATCCAATAAAATTCCACCATGAAAACTAACTTCAAACTTCCAATCAATGCGACAAATGATTCTGAAGAAACTTAATAAACTCTCTTTTTTTTAGGAAAAAGGTGCACCAGATGTAAAGAAGGTTTTTACACAGACAGACAAAACATGATATGTCGTAAATGGAAAGAGTAAGTTGTGTACAGAAGGGCAATAGTATCTATGGCTGATGTTTGTGTGTGACAGTCGCACCGGTATAGCAGTTCTCGGGCTATGCACAAGTCTGGACACATGTGTGAAAGAAAAGACACATGAAGTTGACATGTACAAAAACACACGTGATCAGGTGAAAATTCCTGCAGGAAACATGTGAAACGCAGTGACATGTTTTTCCTGTGTGATCACGTGTTCTTGCACATGTAAAATTCATGTGTCTATTCTGTTTATATTTCTCAAGATTGACTTGGTGATCAAAGTGGATGCAATGAATATGTTGGACAAAATAATGAGGCCAAGCAGACCAGTGTCCAACATGCATGTAAACCTCTTTGATGCTGTTTCAAAAGCCTCCAGGGTAGCAACCTAAAAAAGTGGTGGAGAGAATGTCCACAGTGTGTGCGGGGGCAGTAATCTACTGTAATCTACTGTAAACACAAGCTTTATATAGTAAATAATGCCCATACTTTCATGTGTGCTATTTCGTACGGATTGGTTTACTGTCATTCTCAAATGTGAGAAATAGGAACAATACAGAAAGAGCAGGTGTCCAGACTTTAGATTTTTAGTGTACATGAAAGCCTAGTTAGTTCTGTGTGCCGTGGGTGTGTGTGTGGGTGTACTTATTCATATATTGGGGATTGGTACTCAAAGGTCAGCAAAACAATCTGAGCAAAACCACCTTTTGGGGTTCCTTCTAAAAATGCTATAACAATATAGTAAATAAAGTTAAATGGCAAAAATGCAGAAAGTTTTCTGTTAGGGTTAAAACGTGGAAACAATGTAAGTCTATAGAACGTCCCCAGTTTGCTAGATAAGTAAACGTGTGTGCAAACAGCGCCCTCTTGTGTATGACTGGTACCCTGTATATGCAACCCTGCTTTCTCTTGAGTGTATATAATTTCACCAACGTTTCATTCCTAGATGTAAGCGTGGCTTCAAGTTTCCAGGCAACAGCACCTCTGATGCTGTCTGTAAAGGCGCTTCGCAAGAGGTGACAGACGTTCCTATCGTCCATACAACCTTGACTGCGATGCCCACAACAGCAACAACAAGAATCACATTTACTTCACCTTCAAACACCGCAACAGCCTCCCCACCGAACAGTCTCTACATCTTGTGTAATTTCCCTTCACTTCTTCGTTTTATTAGACACTTGTACGTTTATTTGTTTCTCCTCTGATTGATGTCGCATGATTACGTTGCATTTGCAGGGCTGGTCATGGCATGTGTTGGTATTCTTTTTTTGATGGGACTCTTGTACCACATATGCAAAGCAACTCGCTGCATCCATAACCACACGAAAGTGTATTCACGAAAAGGTGGGCTTGCCTTCATTTACCATACACATGTATGTGTGAGTGTGTGTGTGTGTCCCGTGTGCTCACCCCTCTTGCTTTATCTCTCCAGAGAGTGTTTGCAGGAAGCCTGTTGAAGAGTCTGGGGAGAAGTGCATCTCGCTGCTTGCCTAACAGTGTTTCATGGCCTCGTTCTTCCTTCTTGTGAAGTATATTTTGTGAACAAGCAATAGTCGTTGTTATTTAACGAACTGAACTGATGTAAACATCATGACTAGATCCCAATGTAGACACATTGAAGGCAGCTGCAATTATTTAGTTTGCTTTTATACAGGAAACTTTTCTGATCTTCTGATCTTATAGTTGTTGTTTAGGACGTTTAGTGAACAATGTTTATTTTTATGTACGTAGAAGCAAACAATAATCATTGTAGCTTATGTTAGTATTGTTTTAAGATTCATTTGAGTTCAGATGGCTTATGAAATTAATTCAAGCGATGGATTGATTTTAATACTTGGGAATCAACCGCGATTAATCAGATACCATCACATCACTGAAACACTGGCACTACACTCGACGTTGTAGGTTGATGGACAGTTGCCACAGTTTCCATGGCGCCACCGTTGTCTACCACAGACATCCTGTTGTGACTCACTCATTCCTGAAAGAAATGACAAATGATCTCAAGTTTCCCATATTTAGGTGGGCTAAAGACAATTTCTGAGAATATTTCTGTTGTTGTTTATTTGTATAGCTGTAGCCTCATTATGAAGGTTTGGTGTTGTTTCTGTGAAATACAATAAACTGTGAATCTGACATTTTGTTTCTGTCACAGTTGGCTCACCTTTCAGCACATTTAACATGCTGCAAATAAACCAGGTTCAGGTATTTTCATCGTGTTGGTTTCTGTATTTCTATTACGCAGATCGATGTCAGAGCTGGTGTTGCCCCCTCCCACACCTCTGTGTCTCGAACCGGTTCTGGGGAGGCGACAGTTTTCAGTTGAACTTTGTCTAAATTTCCATCCACGCACAAGAACTCACGTTTCAGCCCTCAGAACTAAAGCCCTTTCTCACCTTGTGCATATGAAACCACAAAAACTGCAGATGCTTTTACATAGCGGGCGTCTCCAAACTGTTTTATTTGACTGTTTATTATTTATTGTATTCTATCGGTTTCCGTGTTTGTAAGACTTATGAGGACTGATTCTTTACAAGGTAATATTTCAGTCTTGCTATATCAAACTTTAAATATCAACACAGTAAATATCACGGCTGACATGTATTAAAGATTCATATATTTGTAAGGTATTTTAGTAAGACTCCAGACTCTCAGGATGGCTTTGATTGTTCTGTGTAATCTACTGTCATACCTGATTTAACCTCATACCTGAACTGCTTATGATTTGTCACCCACTGCTTTGTGGTTTCACGAGTGATGACGTCTGGTTACGTCAAACTTACGACCACTACACAAGTGAAACTTTTTAGAAAGAGCAGGCAACCCAAGGAACCTTTGCAGTTCATTCAGAGCGAAATCAAACTGAAGTCTCTCTCTCTCTCAAACATGTAGACGGGTTATCTTGGTTTCTTCTGTCTGTGTGTGTGTAGGTACCAACACCTCGAGACAGCCTCGCAGCTGCAGGTACACGTCAAAAACAAGTTGTACAGATTAAAATGATACCGCCTTGTCATCTCGTGCCTGAGCAGGTTGGTTTTATTTTTAATCTAAAAATCGCTTTTCTTTGAGCTAACGCATGCTCTGCCGTGCTTGCAAAAACGATGGCGTGTGGTCAGACTGCACATTAATCTTGGAACAGATTCCGGTTCCTTGTTGTGAACCACATCCCTTTGTGTTCTTGTCAACGAGCCTCATTGTTACGAAGATGAAAAATCCGGCGCCGTCGATTAGTTTCATTCCTGTAACTAACAATGAGTAAATAGTTACCTGGCTATTTGTATAAAGGTGCATTTTTCCATGTCTAAAAATTAACCGAATAAAGTTGCAAGCAGAAAATGATTACACCTTACAGTCAATTCAATTCCATTTTATTTATATAGCGGATTTACAGTACAGTAACACAATACAGTAACAATTAACTTCACATATGAAGTATTACGCTACACCAATACTGCCTTTTTAACATTAGTTAACTACCCTGGTTAATATGAACTAGTAAGCAGTACATATACGGCATTTATTAGTTAATTTCAGCAATTACTGATACATTTGTAAAAAGTTGTAGTTCTTAATGTTAGTTAACATAAACATTGTTAGTTAACATAAACAATGTTAGTTAACATAAACTTGCACTTTGCATCAACTTGAACAAACAATAAACAATTGTATTCGCATTTACTAACATTAACAAAGCTTAACGTAAAAAATATGGTTTACTGTTGATTTATGTTAGCTAATTCATTAACAAATGGAACCTTATTGTGTTACCCAGAAAATACATAGGCTAAATGTAAAGGCAAGAGTGTGTATATATTATAAATAATAATGCCTGATTACATGCTGTTATACAAATGAGACAATATAATGGTCGCATATATTGCGCGCATTCTGAAGGTGAAAGCGTTGCATATAGCTTGCACCGCATAAAGTCTAACAAAACATTGTGTTGGAAGTGACGTGTGTTGGCTCAACACTTTTCACAGCGTGCACACGAGTGTGAATGACTGCAGAGACGTGTGTCATTGGCTTGTGACGTTAAACTCGTGCCGAGCATGTGACATTTCCTTGAGACCACTTCAGTCAGCTGCAGCGTTTGCTGGGTGTACCTTTGCGCAAGAGAGAGGGAGTCTCTTAACCAAACCACACAGACTTGACACTTACAAGACGTCTGCTGCAGTCCACAAAGACCACCTATGTGACATCATCTGTGGTCTCTGTAGGTTTCTGTAGGGCTTCTTCAGGTAAATCTCCAGTAAAAACATAAGAACAATTAAGCCCTTGGCATGATATATGTGTATATATATATACACACATATACACACGTATATATATATATATATATATATATATATACATACAAATATATAGAATTATGCCTTGTGAGTTTATTCATGCATATTTATGTTACTGACTGACTAATTAGAAATGCTTTATTATAAGTGTTAAATCATTTCTTTACATGTTCATTGTAACATTTCCTGATCATCACCCCGTCAAGTTTAATTTTGGGATAGTGATTGGTTGAATATTACAAAAGACCATTTTCAACGAGGCATTTGAAACCAACACGCAGAACTAAGCGTTTATATTATTGCACTTTTTCATCTGAACCTTTTATTTCTGAGATGTAGCCTTCGTGACAGCTTAGGTTTGCTTTGGCACTGTAGTCATTATAGAAATGTACGTTTATGTGCGCACACAAAACAAACAGTTTTAAGCATAATAATACTTTTAAAACACACTGTACATTCATCATGTGCTTCTTTTTCATTTCCAGGAAATGATAGCGAACATCATGAAAATTCCCTGTATGCAATCGTATGCAATTTTCTCATTGTCTGCCCACTTTTAAAACTTACAGGTGCCTACTGTAATGTCATAATAATGTTCCATGACTCAGTAAAAGAGGAAGGGTTTTTTTAGGGATGTGAAAAATGAGAACTGCATTAGCCTTCATGGTATCTTCAAAGGTCACAGCGGACTGGCAAATCTGAGATTTCTGTCTGTAAACTGTGAAAGGTAAAAATACAGAAACATGTTACATAGAATACAAATCAAGTGTGAAAACAGTAAGCGACACTACAGCACCAATTATACAATATCATTGAACTGAGGAATGTATACATTATCTGACTGCATGTATGTGTGAATGTATACATT
>JAZGTJ010010256.1:0-18321 GCA_036877575.1 Botia almorhae | reverse complement strand
CAGGCTTCGCTTTCTTTCCCAGTTTCCTCAGCATCCGACTCTCAATCTTCCTCTCCTTCTGGGCGGAAGGCGGCGGCGTCTTAACGCCGCGGGGTGACGCGTCGCAGCTGTGACCGGTCCACCCGTGATGAGCTCGGGCAGGTGCGGCGCGTCCGTTGCCAGGGCGACGCTGATTGCCCCGGTGCGCCTCATCACAATATATAAAAAATGTTTCAAACGGAAAAGATGTTATGGCTCTAACACCATCATTTGCCACTTTCCACAAATATCTTACCCATAAAAAATGAGATGAGGATGAGGATGAGAGTCCCATGTTTGAAAACTACTATATATGTTAAATTAGCATCCTCGTTACCCCATTTTATTTTGTACTCTGTTCATGGAAAGTGTCAATTGCCACTGTTCTGTATAAACGCTCAGAACTCATATATCATGTGATATTTATTTTCACCTAGTGAGAGGCTTAATGGATAACAGCTAAGAACAGTGCAATAATATACTTTTACATAAGACCACATCCTTTCGCTCTCTCTCTCTCTCTCTCGCTCTCGCTTTCTCTCTCTCACACGCACACACACACACACACACACAAACACTAACTACTAATGTGAAAGGCGAGTGGCTGAAGCTCTACTGCTGCTATAGCAGTTTGACAGTTTACACAAACACAGTCTTTTCTCTTCATCATCTGCCTGTTAGTAACAACAAAAATGCAGTCAGTGGTTCTCAGTGCTTATGATACTCAAAATAAGATACGTTGGTCTGTTTTTATCTTTACTGTTTTACTGTTTTATTGTGGCTATTTACTGGGAATATTAAGGTTGAGGGGACATGATTTAACTGATTTTCCCTCATTATACATCCAATATGAAGCTTAACTGCCAGGCAGTTTGGCTCTTTAGAGTTTCTATGACTCAAACCCCAAAGGCCCCACAAACTCAGAGGGCATCAATAATTTTCATATTTATATACAAGAGGTCTTTGGTCTCCCCTGGTTCCTTTTATGGGTTATGACTCCTGTGGGATACTGTAGGTCTTGGTCAGCGGGCATTTCCATACAGAAGGAAGGTTAAGGGAAGTTCAGAACCACTGGGTTGCTGTAAATCACATTAAAAGGGAGATGCTGAGTTAATTTGGCTTTAGGCTTAAGCCAGTGTTTCCACAGAGGAGCCTCCCCGAGCACACTACATAAGACATTTCCTGGTTGCTCCCACCCACCCATCTGTTCACCATGTGCTTCTGCATCTGTATAGGCCTGAGTGGAAGCCGAAATGAGTTATGTAATTGTTGCCTGAAGCAAAGAGCTTTTTCTCTTTTTTTTAAAAAAACAGGGTGTCTGCATGTTTAAGGTAATAGAATTTACAGAAATAGTTTACAAAAACGACAAACTACAAATTGAGGTTTAATGGGAAACAGTTGTAAATTCTACAACAGTGTGGTTTAGTTGTATGGATGGTGATTGGGGCTCAGAGAGGAAGAGGATGGGAGGGAAGATGCATGGGGTAAATACACTAATTCGCACATTTATTATGCAATTTGTTTTATACACATTTAGTAGTTATTTGAAAGTACTCATATATCAATACATATTAATAACCAGCTACATTTACTCACATTTTGTACTGCCAGACTTAAATTAATGTTAAATTCCACATGGGATTTCTGTGGACACATTTGACTGATTCAGAACTGACTCTGCTTTGTTACAAATGAGGCTTTAGAATAATCATCAGAATAAACATACAGTAACGCACTCCACTCACATACTCTGCATCCCACACGCATCTCTGCAAAGGAGCCACACTGGTGGCTAGTGAGCAGTCTGCTCACAAGCTTGCTTAGACACAGGTCAGAATAAAATGACTATGTTGGGGTCAGTTAATGCGTTTTTTGTACATAGATTTCATGTTACTAACGTTAATGTTACTGTTATGAGGTCAAAAAACACCAATGCACACATTTAAATATTAGTAAACAAACATTAGTATGCCTCATGAATACTCTGTGTTTTCTTTAGTAAATTCCTTCAAAATAATTTTCTATGAAATATCATTTCCTCGCACAAGATGTCTGTAATGCATAATCCAAATGCGCAAACACACACACACATGTTTGAGGGGTGTGTCTACAGCTTACCTTGCATGCCACAGATGCTTGATCTCTTCATTTTAGAACAATGCTGCAAAGCCCTCCAAGTTTGACCTTTCTCTCTGAATGGTTGCCTTGCCAACCCACCCTAGAAGATGCTGAGAGTCACACAGATTTTCAAACCCTTTGACCCTCAAGTTGCATTTCTCATCTAATTTTCCCACCAACAGTAGCTGCAGTTATTTACTTACGCATTATCACCCTGAAAGACTGTTGTTGTAGCTTGGTTTATGTGGCCTTTAATTCAATGACATCACATTGTAATTATATTTGAAAATCCCAGAGCCTTATCGGTTTCTGCAGGCACCATTCCAAAGCAGTCATCAGCGACCATCACGCTATAATACATTGATCATTGATCATCAGGCTATAATACATTGATCATTGATCATCACACTATAATACATTGATTAATGGTCGCATAAAGTTCGTCTACTGTTGAGAATATGAATGACAATGGTTTTCTGTGGATTTGTGGTGTAGATATAGAGAGCTGGTTGACACCATCATCAAGGACAAGAACAACGTTTGTGCAGAGGAGAAGTGCAGACACATCCTTCAGCATTGTAAACTCCAGGGCTGGCAGGTGAGTTACCAAAGCTTCAGAAAAAGCTTTAGGAAAGGGTTCATAAGGGACAGGTTAAACTTAGTAAACTGACTATAGGAAAGAAGCATTTTAAAGATCCTGTAAAATCAAAGTTGGAGTTTTGTGTCTTTAGTCCATGCCTGCCATTCAATATGTCCCACCTCAATTCCAAATGGAAATACCACAATATAAATGATAGAAGTCTCAATAAACAATTTCTATTTTGTTCTACCTGGAGGCTTATTGGAATTATGACACCACCTAGGACAGCTTATGTCAACTAAATAATAAAGATAATAGCCTGTTTCTTTTGTGCAGAAGACAATCCCAGAAAGTCTTTTAGTAAGTTCTATGTAGGCTGTAAGAAGCGCAGCAGCTCATAAAAGTGTTTATGACTTGCCCCTTTCTTTTCTTTTATTTCTCCTTCCTGTTTTTCTTTCTCACTCATTCAGATGGGTAACAGTAAAGTTTTCTTGCGATATTGGCAGGCCGATCACCTTAACGATCACTGCCATCAACTACACAGAAAGATCATCATCTGTCAGAAAGGTAAGGTGACTGCCATAAAGAGTGTGTTGATAACCTCTGTAACTAGACACTTTTTGTTATTGTGCTAATAAATGTGTGTACTGCATGTGTATGATTTAGTGATGCGTGGCTGGTTGGCCAGACAGCAGGCCCATCGCAGATCCATGTCACGGCAACAGAAGCACTGCAGCATGCAGCGGTTTCTGCAAGGGACGGAAGATGTGTGTGTTTATGACAACCTGGTCATCCAAAACGCAGCCGACATTGCTCGGGAGAACGATCGCCTGCGGGGTCACATCAGCGCACCACCACTTGGCGAGCGCCCAGAACCTGTCGGTAAAGAGGAAGACTCGCCCAATAGGTGAGACTCATGGAACTTATACATGATGAAATACATTATGTTGGATCTTTGAGATTTGTAAATGTATGTTTATATCATGTTATGTCATCCATGAATATATACATTATATAATATAATATTATATACATAATTACATACATAATTAGAAATTAAATGACTAGCAAGAAGTTAACCATATTCATTTTGGTTTCCCTTAACAAGAGGTTCTTTAACAAAACGCTGAAATTCTGTCAAACTGGTCAGCACAGATCTGTCAGCACTAACATAACATTTCCTCTTGAAGGATTATATTAGACATTCTAACAGTTCAAATTATATTGGGCTGTTTGGTTACATTAGACAGTCCAAAGTGTTATTTCTCCACTTGGGTTCAGGGAAGCTATAAAAATTCATGGGTTTTATAAGTTCTCCTTGTTCTTTGCAGTGCAAACAAAATGGGAACACAGTGTCTTAGTTTGTCACAGATGTCAGAAGCACTTGCACTTGTGTAATGATGTTAGTGTTGTAAGAAATCAGCAAAAGGGAAGACTGATCGGAAGTCAGTTGTACGTAATATTAGAGTGGTATATGCATGCCATGTGCATTGAACAGATACAAGGCAAAAAAAAGCATGGTCAGATCTGGGCTGACCTGTTCATTATTAGATCATAACACAAAGCTTATAGACACTTTTCACGATATTTAGGAGCGGTTCTGTAAAATTCAGTTTATTAACCCCACAGATCCAACAGGGCTTTCTGACTGAATGATGCCATATGCAAAGCTGTTATAAAGTGAAGATAAGTGTGTTTGTGTGTGTGTGTGTGTGTGTGTGTGTCTCCTAGTATTCCCTAGATTATGGGGACCAAAGGTAGTAGCAGTAAAATTTTGGGGACCTTTTTTAAGACCCTCGACGAAACAGGCTTATAGATCATACAGAACTATCTTCATTGAAAATGTAAAATAGCAAAAAATTGTCTGTGAGGGTAAGGTTTGGAGTAGGGCGGCTTAGTGTATGGGGACACAATATACTGTTTGTACACTACTAAAAAAAAATTTGTCTATGAAATGTCCCCATAAAACATGAAAATCCAACAAATGTGTGTACAAGTACACAGTATATGTACATACAATTAAAATGTATATAGGTGTATTTCAGCATTTGACATCACAAGGGTCTTAAGCATTAAACCAATAACCATCTGCTCTTATGAAGGGGTGGGGTTATTGTTGTTCGAAACAAGAACACACATTCATCATATGCATTCAGTTTAATTGGCATCACAAACAGGGTGGGTTCAGGTGACTGAATGATGGGGGTTTCATAGCATATCTATATTTGGCAAACTCAGTGAATCTGAACTGCCTTTCTGCTAATCAGAGAGAGATAAGATCCACACCTACTCTGGGTTTGTGAAATCTCCTTAAGTGCCCTGTTCCCTCAACACTAACCCAACATAGCCCAGTTCCTTTCCTGTGAGAACAACAGATGGTGAATTCAGATTAAAGGGGAGAAATATCAAACAAGTATAAATGACATATTGCATACAGTATCACAAGCTGCTTAGACTTAAACAATCAACAATGTAAATAATCTTTTCATGGTTTAGTTCTGTGTAACATCCCATTAGGATGCAAGATATAAAGCTGATTTGTTTTTGTATTAAAGCTTGCGTCTGTGTAAATATTTTATTATATTTATGAAATTCTTCAGGACTCAGCAATAAGTAAAGCCCGGAGAAATTTAGCCAGTGTTGCCTAATTAAATCAATTTATAAATCTGCACTGTATCATATACACGTTTTTATGTCTATGCATTTGTTTTTTGTAAACATTGTTGTTGCAGATTCTCTTTATTTAAAAACAGGCATAGATGAGGTTTGGTCAAAATTATTTAAAAGCATTAGGGCTGAACGTTATATATTAAATTTAAAAAAATGCCCACATATTGAAATACATGGTTTAAAAAATGGCCCAGTCAGGCAAAAAAATAGTCCTGTTGTTAGGAAACATGAAACACCCATTCCAGTTAGGGAAGTGCAATAAACTGTTATTGCACAGATTTGATTGGACAGCTTGACCTCGGTGTATTGATTTTATGAAAGTTGAGACTGATCCTCTCACATTTGGCCGATGCTTAGCACCTTCACTATCCATCATACACTGAGACAGGACATATGTTTGCTTCTAGCGTGAGGGTGAGTGAATGGGTGAAAGAATAAATGTATGAATGAATGAATGACTTTCTTGATTGGGAAAGGGGGGTATAATGAGAGATGACGATGGAGGACATCAGCATTGAAATATTTTGAATTATTCATTTATTTAATCTTTTGTTCAGGGTTGTTGAAAAAAGTGGGAGGGTTAATGATGTGGCAGGGCATAGGGGGAGCCGACATTTCTGCTCCAGCTCTGTACCTCTCCCCCTGGTAATGGACAGCTTGGTACATTCCAACATTGGGACATCAATCAAAGCAGCCTTTCAGCCTGTGCCACACTCCACTGAAGAGGGAAGTGGAGGAAGCCTGTCCTCACCACGAAAACCACCTCCTCCCAAACCAAAACGAGACCCCAATACACGTCTGAGTGCAACATATGAGGCTGTGAGCGCAGGGCTGAGTATTGCACCTACAGACAGCACTGCTGAGGGGCAGGCCTCTCTATCTGGAAGCCCACCAAAATCTCAGCTTTCCCCTTCTGATCGTACGTATAGATCAATTCAGTCGTGTTTTAAACATAAATTATGCGACCAAAAGCATTTTGCTAATTTAGCTATAAGAGGTGCATAAAATCAAAATTACAGTCATGCAGTCTCCTTAGATATAGTATTAGATATATATTTAGTGGAATGGGAACCTTTTCTATTCCAGCATGTTAATTCCCCTATACACAAAGCAAAGAAATGTTTGGAGTCTGGTGTGGAATAATTTAACTAACTAATCTAACTAAATGTTCAACAAACACATGTTGTGCTTAATGGTTGTGTATGTTTTACATGCCACATAGCAAAAATGTCTATCTACTTTGGGATTGCAATGGATTTTGGCACTTATGTTTTTCATTTCTTCCCAAACTCATCCATCATTCCTGCTGTGCATCTAGCTCTCTTCAAGCCACGCCCTCACAGTGATGACTACAGCACCATAAAGAAAATTCCACCCCCTAAACCCAAACGTAGCCCTAATACCAAACTGACTGGCTCCTACGAGGAGATCTCAGTACCCTCCCCTGCACGCCCCGCAGACATGAAGCTGTTCAGTTTGGCACAAGGGAGCCACTGCTTGGCCCTCATCCAGCGAGCAGCATCTGCAGACAGCCCTCATTCTATGCTAAGCCTCTACCCCTGCCAGGATGAGGAAGACGTGTATATTGAGATGGTGGGGTCCTCACAAGCCCTCAGCCTGGCTGATTTCCAAAGCCCAGACCTGAGTGAGGCAGTTTACGAGGAAATGAAGTACTTCTCACCTGATGAGGTGGACACAGCTCCAGTCAAGCCTAAAGCTGTCAAACCCACTCCCCTACCTGCCCCAGTGCTGGAAGTCAAGAGGCCTGTAACCCTAATGGAGCCCCCCAGCACATTTGTGGGAAAACAGCAGATCAAGAATGGCACATGTGACATTCCAGCTCCATTCCCCAATCTTCTTCCACACCGTCCCCCACTGCTGGTCTTCCCCCCATCTCCTGTAACCTGCTCATCTGCCTCAGATGAGTCCCCCCTCACCCCTCTGGAGGTCAAGAAGCTACCAGTATTTGAGACCAACCTCAACTACACCAGCCAAGATGGAGGAAGTCCACTTTCACCCCATTATGTCCGCCAACGGGCTGACTCCTTCCCTAGTCTGTCCGTCTTAATGCCAGACAAATCCACGCCACCTTTGACTCCTCCTCCCCCTATGCCCCCTCCCACATCACTTCCACCTCCTTACCGCCCCCCTTCTCATTTCCCTTTTCCCCCTGAGCCAAACTTTCTGGCCCTCACCCGTGCAGCACCTGTGGCTAGCACAGATTCTCCCAAAGTTTCTCATAAAATGGGGCATGGTCTGGTTGAGACTCCCCCAAGTAGCGCAAAGCCACCCTATTCCCCAGTGAAGACCTCACGTCCAGAACCCCGCAGAGCTCACTCGTGTTCCTCCTCTCCTTTGCTCTTTAACCCTGCGAATGGGAGACCCCTCACCAGTCCTCTAGATGAGCTCAACACCCTTTTCAGCACAGGACGCAGTCTGCTCCGCAAGTCCACCATGGGCAGAAAGGTCCGAGACAGTGGTAAGAGCACACCCATTTTATATGAAAGTTTAATTCATTTAAAAATAGAAAATTGAATTAAAAATTAAATTAAACAATCTAAATGAATTTTCTAAATGATTATTCTGTGTGTTTGACTTGAGGCGGAACTGTGCAGACTCTCTCTAATATTCGATTTACGTCATACCCCATTCAGTCTGTGAAGTACCACCTCAAACTAATGTCATAGGTTGAGTCAATGTTAGTCTATGTCAAGCTGCTTAAAAACACTTTAAAAAATTAAAAAATTATTAATTAGTACTAAATGTAAAACATAGGAAAAAAGTGTGTACAATATGTACAATAATAAAAATTTGATTTTTATTTTTTTTAATTTATTTTTTTCGTTTTTTTAAACAAACCTCAATACATTGCTAAATAGTTAGCACAAATAAATAGAACAAATAAACAATTTGCCAGTCAGGTATAATGTAAATCAAGAATTGTGTTGCAGTGTTCCTCTAATAAAGTTTTGATAATGTTAAGATATCTTTACCCAGATAAAAGACAAAAGTACTGATTTAGAATTAATTTTTTGTGATGTAAACACAAGAACAAAATGTTCAACATCTGTGTTGTGCTTTTAATTAGCATACAAATGGCTTAAAGTTGCCTGCAGATGAAGTTGGGAGAAGAGAAAGTATTTTAACATTGGAAAAATACACACTGCAGCTGTAAGTTGATGTATTAGGTGCTACAAACATTTAAATCACCGCTTAACAGATTTGTTTGCCATAAAAATCTGTATAGCCCATTAGAAGAGCACTCACCAGCACATGTGGTTATGTTTAATTTACTGCCGAAGCATTTAAATAGTCTGGTTAAATTATAGAAACTTTCCCAGCATTCTTTTGGTAAAATGTCTTCTATGTGATTATTGAAAGACACATCCTGTTTAGGATGTTATTTCTTGACTTATCCAGTGCCAGGCTTTATGTTTGTCAAAAACAGTGAGGTTGATGCTGATTAAACAGAGCTGTACCCTAAAAGCCCCAGCACTTCTTTAGAAACTCATTCCAATGTGGGCAGAGTGCTTATGTAAGAGGGAATTCAAGAAAAGATGTATTTGCATCTGCTCTAGATCAGCTTTGTTACTACACCGCAACAACCTTATCCAACAACTGCCCTTTAACAGAATAGTTCACCCAAAATGAATAACATACTGGTAAGTAAATGATGACAGTAGTTTCATTTTTGGCTGAACTTATCCTTTTAAATGCAGCTGCACAATAGGCCTTCTTCTGTCATTGATCATGATCCAAAAGAGTGCTTGTTCGCCCATGCAGACACATATATAACAGGCACGAGGTAAATAACCATGTGGAGAGAAGAAAGAGTATTTAATGACACATTAAACAGAATCATTGGTGGGACAGAAACCCTCAGGGACATTGAGACTTTGTGAGGATGCATCTTTTGTTGTCCTAGAGTGCTTTAGTTTAGCCAAGAGAAAAAAAATACCTTCTTCCATTGTAGACTTCCAAATTTAGGCTCAACAGTCATTTTTGTGATTTTAAGATGAGTATTTAATTAAAGATAGCATAGTTCTATTCCAATTTATTTATGAGCAGGGATCTTGCATGACTTTTGCTCATGCCTGACTGTGTCAAGAACAAAAATGATAAATAGTGCAAGAACCCACATATGGTTCCACCATAATCAGGGTTGGGCACAATTTGGAACTGAGGAATTAGCTTCCTTTCAGTTAATGAGCTGAAAGTTGAATTTGAATTGTTTATGCCCCACAAAATATTATATTAGAACTTGAATTGAAATGACAAAAAGAGGAATTAGCTGAATTGCAGTTGCAGTTGAATTGCAGAAATTCAACAATAACACAAAAGACTTTCATTAGTTCACACAAGATTTGCAGCAAGTATAAACATAATTATAATAATTTGGACTAACTATTCTTATTTATTCTCAAAATATGTTAAATGTTTTTTAATCCTTTCATCTGATTTGTATTTAACATTTAATAAGAGCTAGTTAATTTAATAAAAGCAAAGAAATATATAAATACGCTATATAATATACAAATATTTAAACAAACCTTTTTAAAAGACATTTCAGATTTTGATGCAGTGTGTCTGGAAACATTGAATGTGCAGTTATGAGTTTATCTTAATGTTTTAAATTTTGTTGTACCTCAATTTGTACATCAGTTTAACAATGCAAAATAGTAATTGCATTTACCATTAAAGGACACTGTAAATTTCATGGCTGAATAGCAATAGTTGTTTTTAATTCAAGATCTTTCAGTAATGGTTGAGACAGGCTGGTGGTCCCTGTCTCAACCAGACAGCTGTCTGGGAACCCAATCCCAGACAGCTTTTAACAAAATACATTTTATGGAAAACAAAAAACCCATGAGGGGGCAGAACAAAAAACAAAACTAGACTTGAGTCAAACTGAACAAAAACTTAAACAATACTTAAGAAACCAAATCAAAACAAGACTAGATATATTGGCCGGTACAATGAGTAAGAAACAACAAGAACCACAACTAGGATTAAGTCAGGATTCAGACATCATGATGTGACCCAAAACACGGATCCTGGCAAGAGAATCCAGGACCCTGACACCCTGCTGAGCTTTTTTCTGTTTTCGTTAAGATTCTGCTAAAATCAATGCAGTTAACTTGGCAGGCACTATTACTAATTGCATCAATCAGGGGCTGAAACTGTCTAACTATAAATGGATCTAAAGCACATGGCTCATTTCAACAGCATGAAATCTCCTGTGAGTGCCTTGAAAGATTGAGATGTCTGCCATGTTCAACTTGAGTGAAAAAGCAATACGTAAGATGTTACAAAGACATAATCAATGAGCTTTAATTATCAGCTGCATGTGCGAAGTGATTGTTGATCCTAAAGCCCAGGTTACTTCCTTGGAAAGAGGAAGTCAATATTTACATGTGCGCTTGAAGATTTTTGCATGTCTTGCAGCAATTTAGGATGTGTGCTGTTGATCTTAGATTACATGCTTAGTCACACTGTGCTACTCCCTTTATTCTTGACTGGTACTGGCTGTTCTTCTTGGTCGAGGGAACTTGGTGTAAGAATTTGAAGATCTTCCTGTAGAGTTTTGTCGCATACACAGCATACAAGCAGAGCAACAGTAGGTGACCGTTGAGCTTTCATACAGAACATTTCTGCTGCATCGCAGAGCTGAAGATACATTCAGAAAATAAAGTGATTTTTTTGGGTTAAATTAAGAATTGTCTTTAATAGCCATAAATTATGAAATAGTTATCAGGACTGGGCCATTAAGAAAAACTCTAAACTGTACAAAAAAGTATTTTTAACAAAAGTATTTTTAAATTTAGTGAAGATGAGAAATTTATGCTTGAGTTTTTTTAAATTAGTTAACAGGAATAAAAAAAACTAAGAAACAAAATTCAATAAAACAATTAGACATAAACAATAGAACAAAGATACAGTGTGTTTATCAGTCCACATTTGTCAAAACAAGGTTTAACACATAGACACATAAGAACCAATAACTAGATATAACTATTATTTATTTATTCACTGTAAAAATACATAAGTACATAATCCAAGTATTTTACATATAAATACAACTCATGCAATGGACACAAACTCTGAAATTACTTCCTCCTGAAATTACTTCCTCGTGTATATCTATAATTCTCTTCTTTTCCTCCCTGTATTTCAGTGTATTTCCTCCCATCCCCCCAAACCCAACCCAACCCCACCCCCACCCACCACCCTCTAGCTCTACTCCCATAAATATTCCATAGACAAAAGATGATGTAGCCATGAAATATTAAATATCAAAGTGTCCAGGTCTGCTGACAGGTGTGAATCATTGTCATAAGCATAAATCACCAGAGTAAAGTGTGTGTGTGCATTCTTATGAGGGTCAAATTTTGAAAATGCCCTTACAAGATCCTTACTGGTTATAAAGACTCATAAATCAGTCAGATCATTTGCTTTAATTTAACTCTTTGTAAGTAACTGCAAATTTGTCAGTCTGGTTGTGAGGGGGAGGTACAAAGTATGAGAAGGCGGTGCCAACTCTTGCCACTTAATGCCATAATATTCTCTGTCAGTGTGTCAAACATCTTGATTGACGGGTGTCATGTAGGGTATAATTTTGTTTTGCATGCTTGATCCCTCCACGTAACAGTGACATAACAGTGCAAGTATTTATAATCAAATGTACAGTGGGGTCTAAAAAGTCTACGACTTCTTTTTATGTGAACCTAGAAACATTTATTCGAATTTCAGGTCCCACTTTATATTAGATGTCTTTAACTACAATGTACTTACAGAAAAACAACTTAATACAATGTAAATCCTGTAAATGTCTCACTTTACAAAACCAGAATCTTAAAATTACAACACAAAATTTCTAATGACATGCCTGCTGTACTGTACGTCAGTGTTCAGATATACACCATCATAAGAGCCAATGTAGTGTAAATGTAATGTAGTGTAATGTAATGTGACTGCTTTGCTCATATAAATGCATAGTATGTTGTCAGTAAATGAATCTGCTGTTGTGAAGTCATATGCTTATGACATGAGTGAAATCATGCTGTAATGGAAACAGGCTGGTAATAGAGTTTTAAAGGGACAGCTGACCCCTGTGCTATATCCATCTCTGTGGCGATCAGATCCAAGCAGTCCCGCATACCGTGAGGCTTAAACTCCCCCTCATGCTTCCGTTCTCTTTCCCGTTAACGTCATTACATGACCTCGTCATTCCCACAATGCCCGGCAAGGGCAGCTGCAGAGGCCCCAAAATAAATGTTAGTGTCTCACATGTTAGTGTTAACTCACATGCCACATTATTACCCTAATTTTTCATAAACCTGGAGCGCAAAGTTGAAGGTCATGCCTTCTTTCGGAAACCTTTAGGGCCTTGTGTGGTGCTGTAACATACATTATACATAATCTTGAAATGAATCAATGTATTTATTGAATGTTGTATTCATTACTCTCTTTAGGACTCTCAAATTCCAACATAAACCTACCAGGTCGAGAGGACCAAGTCCCCACCTCTCCATTGCCACAGTTACAGGACAAAAATGCCAACAACCACACCTCTTCCAACTCTTCAAACCCAGCGCCTGTTGAGAATGGCAACCAGATTTCCAATGGTAATGGCACACAAGGTTCAAGTTAATGAAAGACTGGATATTGCCATGCACAGAACATTTCAACAACGAAGACAGTGTCAGGCCTGTCAACTTATCATGAATGTGATTAAAAGAATAGTTGGTTACACTTTATTTTAAAGTTTGTTACAGTGTAATTATACATTTAAGTACAGAGTAATATTAATTAACAACATGTACCCACTATAAGGTTAGGGTTAGGATTAGGTTTAAGCATGCATAGGTAACTGTTATTACTGTAGTTCTATACTATAGTACATACTACATACTATAGTATGTAACATATAACATATAAAGACATGCATAAGTACATGTAACATAAATAAATGTAACATGTAACAAAGACACAAAAATACCAAATAGTGTTACCAAATAGTTTATCCAAACATAAGCATTCTGTCTTGTTTTTCTCATCCTCATGTTATTCCAAACACGTAAGTCTTTATGGAGAAGCTTTGTGCTAATCTTCTAGTGGTCTACAATTGTAATTAGAGTGAATGACAACTGGAGATTTCAAGCTTCAGAACACAAAAGCACCATAAATAGAAAGAAAACCATATGGGTTTGGAATGCCTTGAGGGTGAGTAAATAATGACAGAATATTTATTTTTAAATGAATTTCTTTAAGAAATGAAGAAACCGTACAAAAATCAACAATACCATGTACATCCACCCAATTATTCAAAGATCAATCGCATATCATTAGTTGGCCCAGCTTTGACCTAAGGTTTATTTACATACCAGAGACGGCACCAACAAATGTATAACCTTGGTCTAGCTGAGTGTGACATGCATTGCATACATGGAGCTCAGAGACACACCAACTGACATAGCTAAGAAAATATCATAAAAAGAAAAAAAGAAAGAATGGCACATGATGGGATATAGCATGGAGTGGGCGTAAGTTTTAAACATCCAGTGACCTGTACACTCAGCCATTGTATGCCTGCATATAACAATATATGCACTGTACTCACATTTACTGAAGAAGATACCAGTACTAGCAGAGCAGTAAAATAATAGTGTTAGTAATAAAAGTTTACATTTAAGGATAGTTTAAAGGACAACATGTAAAGAAACACTGCATAAATGTAAGTTTACAAAAATTGATAAATAAGGGGTCGTTCACAAAGAGGCTTCTCTATGTAGTTGTGCTAGATGGTTGTCATTGGCTGTTGCGTTGCATTTTAAAAATGGCGTACAAAAATAGATAATACAGAGATTATCCATTAGATTTTATACAAAGGTTGAATGGAGTTTATATATTGTGCAGAATGTGGAGAATTATATTTAAAAATAAAAAGGAATTTTAATACAGTGCCTTATAGCGGCAAAGTCCTGTTGTAATGTGTACAGTGTATGATTGCGAAGAATGTTACACTTCATATCTGAATGTTTTTTTTAAACAGGGCTGTTAAAAGACGAGGGGCATCCAAAGTCGAGCGCATCCAGCACCTCTGTGATGCACAGGCAGATGGACAGCCACCACATTCAGGTAAAGCATGTATCCAAACACACGCAAATGGATGCACTCTCTTGAGGCATCTGTCATTAGCTCTTCCGTGGGGAGGAGGTCTTGCGTGACCCCAAACGGCAGGTGTAATCATGGGTAATGAAAGTGAAAGCGGGTCACATGTCATTTCAGACTCAGCACAGACTCAGCCAAATGAAATGAGCAGAGGCTTATCTGGAGATCATATTCAGAGGTGCATTAAAGAGCCGCCCGGCTCTCCTTAACTGCGGATCCTTCACGGGAAAAGGTTGAAACGATCGCTCGTTCACCATTCAGTAACTAGAAATGTTCGAAGGAATCTAATTCTGAACCAGTATCTTTTAAGTCATCCCTGCTAACTTAATTACATTCTATTCATCTTTTATTCCTTGCTATTGCTTTAAAAGTTTAATTTTGAAAGTAGAAAGATTTGTGAAAAATGTAAAAGGCAAAAGAGACACGACTGGTGCTGAAAAAAGCGACATGCGTATGGTACACCTCAGACCTTTTATTGTATTTATAAATGGATGTATATGTTAAGATCCTTTCTTAACATAATCTTGGTTTTAAATTAAGATAATATGACCCTGACCATAAACAATACATGGTTTATTGCCATCAGCTACTAGGTTAAAAGCTCAATTAATTAATCAAGGTTAAATCTTCTTGAAACTGTAGTTTATAGATAGCTATGACCGTGACATGGCAGTATATAATTTTCCTGACTGTCAATCACCAAACAGTAAGACCATATAAGGAATTAGGAAGCTGTAGCCAAATCCAATGGATTTGAGGTTTGTAGCTACATTGAAAAAGAGAGTGCTGACAGCAAAGAGAGCATTCTTTATTTATGGTATTCAAATGCCCATTTTATAAACTTATGTGCTTTGTGGCAAGATCCACTACTTAAAGCTGTGATTGTACTATCTCACATAACTGTATCATCAGCATTAAATTACTGTGACTGTGTTTCAAAATCTGGTAAGCAGCCTACAAAGACAGCATGTAAAACTTGCGGGCAAACATAAGGAAAATATATGAAAGTACTGTACTGTACATATCTATATAATGTATGTTCTATACATTTCTATATATTCTAAAATATATAGATAACAAAATTTGTTTTTTTTTATGCTGTTGCCCCCTTTGTAGAGTCTCTAATCAATTACTTATGAGATTCCATTTCAGTTTTAGCGCTTGGAACAGAACTTGTATTGTTTTTCAGGACACTTTCAGCCTTATAATTGTTCCATGCCTGAATAATCCCTCTGCTTTGCTCACTAAGTCATATGTGAGTTACAGTAATGGAAATGTGCTTTCATAATAATTGAAAATGTAAGAGAGGGTGTATGAGCCTGTGTGTCTCATACCCACCACAGTGCACCTGTCAGTCACAGCGTGCGTAATTTGTGGCCCCCTGCTGAGGGCTCCACATTATGTGATACGCGCTATGCCATAATGATTTATGAATATGTATACTATGTATATAAATAATATTGTGGCCCAGAGTTGCTCTTCCATAAAATACATGCACTTACATGGGCCTCTCATGCAAAATAAGCAGTTGTCATCAGACCTAACTGGAACAGTTTCCCGACTGTGAACTGAGGTTCTCTGTGGCTTTAACTCATCTGGATTGTCATACTGCCCGGTTCTGAGATCTGTGAATTGTTTATCTATTAAAACAGGGAGCAAGATGTGTCCTGTTTTCTCTGTAATGGCCTGGGTATCCTGAGTTTCCAATCCAGTGTGTGCTGGCCCAGGCGAAGAATGAAAGAAGCTTGTCATCATCCTAATGAACACACAAACCAGTCATTCCTGCACCTTGTGTAATCTTCTGTTTATTTAAATGTCTGCAGTGTTTTTTCTAGTGGTTCAGGAGTGTAGTGAGCCTTTGTTTACATATGACATTTAAAACTCAAAGTGAAGAAGTTTTTTCCTGAAAGGTAGGGTAGAGGCATTTCACTAGTGATACCTGAGACACTCATGTAGCACTGAATGCCATAGTCTCCCTGGTTACTACATCCTGTCTTGTCCTCTGTTCCCTGCATGTGTCACATGATAGGGGTCAAGGTCACAGGGCTGCACTAAAACAAGGAAGTGGATGAAGAAAAGCACTTAGACTGTGTTTGACATGAAATATTTGCTTACTATTTACAGAATACTACCTAGTATGTATATTGTATATTTACTTCAAATTTTGTAAATAGTAAGAAACAAATATGCAAGTGTGGCTCAGTTAACTAAAATGAGACTCATTTTGGCATGTAGAATAGTATTCCATGTATATCTTGCAGACTGTGCTGAATAGACCTATGCATAACTTTCTGAACATAGTTATTGATGCATGTCTACAAATATCTTTAACAGTAAACATGTTATAGTATAGAAGGACCCATCCCCTTAAAAAAACCTTTAATTATTCAAATACATAATGAAATATTTACATGTACAGAATTGCCCCCTGCAGAGGAAATAGAGCTACATGCTAGTGCTCTCTGAAACTCTCTGACACTAACCTTTTAAACTACATCAGCTAGAGTATATACTCACTCACTGTGAATCCTTAGCCGTCTGGTAACTGAACACTGACAGCTTAGATTAACTCCACTGTGCCAGATACACTCAGAACAAAACATTGAACAAACCAGTGCTTATTTTTTAACCCATATGCTTTTCCTGTGGTTTTAAAGAATATTAATATAAATTTTCAATAAAACAGCATTTAATAGTGGCCAGGTATCATGAAGCTCTGAAATAGTTGAGAAAGAACTATGAAAATCCATGAGAGTAGCTTTGTGTGTTGAACAGATTAGGTTATTATTCACTAATAGTCTTCACCTCCAGATGATTAAATAATGACAGAATATTCAGTCATTCTTACTTTATTTATAAGTTTAGGCCCGTGATCTTAACCAGAGTCTATCATGTAAGTCCCATTGTATTTATAGATAAGACATCAAACAATACAACCCAGGCCTGAAACAACAAGATTTTATCTATTATCTAAGGCCTGACTCAAAACAGATGGCATGGACGATGAGCTCCCATCACTGAGATGTAACCCCAGTCAGGGGTCATCCTCACACTCTCCCTTAATGTCCTCTGGCACTTGGAAACAGGGAGTAGTCTTTTAATGCCCCTTAACATGTATTAGCTCATGCCTGCTTTATTTGTCCCATCTCTATATCTCAGCTTTCCTCCTGTCTGGTACATCCACTTTTTATTGATCCACATTTCAGTGTCCTGTAACATATAGAAGATCATGATGTTAAATTATTGATGAACTTGGTTTCACCGGAAATTGTGACTGAGAGCAAGAGTGTGGTGGACATGTTCCAGTCTTATCAGCATTTCGATCGGAAAGGTGGGAAAGACTGCTGTATTCCCACACTGGCGATCTGATAATGGAGCGTTCTTGCTTTATGTCTGTGTGTGATAAGGTTGAGGAAGTCACAAAGGAGGCCATCTTCTCTGACAGGATGTCTGTAGATCACAACATCCTGTACATGGTAACTGACATATGGAAAACCCACAAGGATCTGTAGATAGTTTATTATGTTTAACTTATTGTGCTTTCACATCTGTGGTTCGGTTCATTTGGTCCGGACCAAGGGCAACAAATGATACATTGTAGCATTTTTCTGCCGTTTTGGGACCTTTTCACACCACACTGATTGCTTTGGTCCGAACCAGTTGAAAAGAACCAAAATGCAGTCATGTGACAAAATCCACATCACTCGTTGGCCAGATGTTATTGAACGTATTTCCTAAACTGCTTTTCAATTGGTCAGAATTAA
>JAZGTJ010010255.1:0-18323 GCA_036877575.1 Botia almorhae | reverse complement strand
ATTTCCGAGTCAGGAGCATCAGTGAGGTCAGGCACTGATGTTGGGTGATGGGGTCTGGCTCGCAGTTCATCCCAAAAGGTGTTTAATGGGGATCAGGTCTGGACATTGTGCTGGCCAGTCAAGTTCTTTCACACCAAACTTTGTGAACATTGTGCACTGGGGCATTGGCATGCTGGAACAGAGGAAAGCTGAAATGTTACTCAACAGTAGCTGGTGTAGAAGACCGACGGCACACTCACGGTCATGCTGTCGTATTGAATATCAGCACGACTGTCTCATGCCTACTGCCCCACACTCGATACAACAGCAGGCATGCTGGTGTGATACTGGTTACCATTATGCATCCATTAGTAATGAATGTGGCTCAGAGATTAAAACCTTGTCATTAGAAGGGGATTTGGCGCTGTTCTGGTCGTGTAGTGTAAATCAAATCCTTTGAGTTATTACCAAAGATGTTGCAAAAATAAGCCACAAACCACAGATGAATAGCAGAAGAAAATATCTGAACAGAATAAGCACTATTAGTATGTAGCCTATTAAGTATAGCTATAGCTGCTTCTATGAGTCAGCCAGGGAAAGAGAGGGAGAGAGAGAGACTCATAGAATAAACTCTGTGATGATTCTGGCTTGTTCTAACATGTCTTTTCTTACAGCCAGTATGTGCTTTGGAACTCTACCACTGAGGTACAGAGATTAAAATATATTACACACACACAAACACACACACATCACCTCATCATCTTGCTGATCAATAAATTAAATTAAATAATTAAATAAATTAAAGACTCGGTTTTTAATAGAGTGCCTATCTGAATTTCTGCATGCTGAGCCTGCACTTCCTGCGTTCATTACATCGCCAAAGCGCCATGTGGGGAATCATGGGAGGTGGAATTTACAAAATGAATCATATAAAAATCACGCCTAGTAGAACAATAGCTAGCTGGAGAGTCTCCAGGACAGTACTCTAGACCTGTTTAAAAGTTTCTTTCTGTAATTCAAGGCATGTTTAGCACAGCCCTAGTATGTGTAGCATAAAAATATGATTTTTCAGCACCTTATAATTAGCAGCCAAAGTCCAAGTATACTGTGACATTCAACAAAGTGAGGTCAGTTTAAAAAGGAACTAATAAACCAGTCATACAAGATGAGTGTGACATTTAAACAAAAATATGCTGCTATTAGATAAAACACAACCAAGTCTAACAGTGCAGCTGTGGGAGGTGAACTTTGAATTGTGGGATTGATTTTACTTTACTGTATTGACAGGTTAACTTTCGATCACCACACTGTTGATGTAAAAACCCGTTCGAAACCCTTTACTTGCGTAACGTGTCGTATTTAAAGTGAAATTGGAAATTCAACTAGAAAGAACGATTTTATCCATCAAAAAATTATTGGACAGTGAAGAAAAGGGCGGGTCAAACCAGAATAGAACTATGTGCTACAGTTTGCTAAAAAAATAGTTCCACGTACAATGTTAAAATGGTAAAATAACATTATGCAATACCCTCCTACAGCCTCCTTCTAGTGATGTCAGCAAAAAGGAATGTTTTTTTCAGAGAATAAGTAAGTTATTACATTTCGATTTACAAACAAAGGAAACATTAAAACAGATGAATCATTGAAGGGACAACAATCATGTGTTAAAGTAAATGAGATCGGTTTCATGTACTTAAAGCAGGAAGGAACCGACTGGTCTGATGAAGCACGTGGTCGCAGCAGATGGGTGGAAACACCTCAGTCAAGGTCAGCCTTCAGAAAGCAGCTACATCCTGCCACGCTTTTGTCTATTTCGATAAAACTGCCGCATTCATTGTGTCTCAGATAAAGCTTAAAAGACAGAAAATACAAGACAGACAGAAAGAGAAAAACGAAACGCCGGCACATCCTCCAGATTTTCCGCGGAACATTTTATCTGTCCATGACGAATTGTAGCGCTCGCTCGCCACTTCTGATATTTTTTTCTTCACCTTATCTTCCGTTCCCCCGTCGCACGGCTCGCCACTTTGGAATAATGTGCCACATCTGTAATGACATTGCTTTTGTGTGGCAGATTACGCCTGTATTTTTGGCCCTCATCAAATTGAAATATGAACACTGGAGCGTCTTGGTAGATTCTCTCTATATGACATCGAAATAAAGCCCGAGCTACAGTCACGTCTCTGAGGAGGCGGCTAAACTCACCGGTGAGATGTACAAGGGCTAGAAATACACCTTTTACATGATCTGTCTCTGCCTTTGATCTGCCCTGAGTCTCTGCGATGCAAAACGAAGAAATACAGACAGAAGTGCCGATACGTCACTGAAAGTAAACTTGAACTTTTTAGAGTTAAGTAAAGAAGTTTAGCCGCCTGCCTTTGTTTAATGCATCGACTCTTTACTTCATTATGAATAAATATTGCTTTTTTCTTTGTTGATGAAGAACTATTGAATTACAATTAAGTGACTTCAATCTGCTTTTGTCTTTTCATTATGACAGAGACTAATTGCCACTGCTTTGTTCAATTTATGAAGCGCAATAATCAATGCATAATTGTGCGCTATATTGTCTGCATAATAAACACATCACTTCAATCTCTGCAGGCCAGCTACAGACTACACTGAACAAATGGCCATAGAGATGCATGTAATATCTCATGCCAAAGAACATGCGTTTAAATAAAAACCAAGTGCATGTTTTGTAAGGCTGTTTTTTTCTTATTTATCGAGACTTTACAAAGAGCCTAAAGAAGCTTTTAGAAAAGTTTCAGACTTTCAGAGAGTCTATATTTACTACACAGACAAACATGTTGATAGAAGTCAGTCAGAGATTCTTGAGTGGAGCAGAGGCAGGTTAAGGACAGAATTACACGTCCGCTCCACTTTTCAACCAATTGGGGCTGCGGGCGGACAAACTTAGCTGTCCCAATCACCTCCACAGCGATGTGATGTAAGGGCAAGATAGCTCTCTAGTTTCATTATTAATGGTAAGATCCACTTCTTGCAGGTTCTTGCAGTAACGTTGGTAGAATTTAACATTTTTTAACAGAATTTTTAACAAAGATTTAACATATCTATTAAAAACATTATTCTCAAGTTTTTAGTGATAATCAAATTAAAGATTGATTATTTTAAACTAGTAACTAGAAAACAGGGAACCTTCTTACATGCAACTAGTTATCCACTATAAAAATAGTGCACAACCAAAACATTGCTTGTGTGACCTCAGTTTGATTCTATAGTGATTTTATAACATTTATTTTGAACTGTAGAGTAAAATTCTGTTTCCATTTTGACTGTATGACTAAGGGCAGCTTGGCACAAAGAAGTATAAGACGCACTTTACCGGAGACAGAAAATCATTCATGTTTATATAAGGACATAAAAGCGAGTAACTGACAGAATTTTTAACTAAATCCTTTAGAAAACAAGTGAAATACGCGTTTTGTTGTTTAAAAGCAAACAAAACGGACATATTGCTGCAGGATGAAAAGGAAATAAAATTAAAACTAAATTAAATTAGTGTTTTCAGAAACTCACATTTATTTATAGCCTCTAAACCCCCAGTATTTGGTATTCGTGATTACCCAAATGCTGATTAACAGTGTGAAAATGTGCTGTTACTTATATAAACCTAACAGAGAAGGAAGCAAGAATTATGTTACATGATATGACACGTGTTTCCGAGCTAAGCTTTCTTCTGATAGCTCACTGAATGACACCAGCAGGCCACATGTGAGCAATTTTATTTCCCCCATAAACTGCAGAGCATGCACCAATCAAAAACACCGGTTTCTCTTCCTCACTTTTTTAAACATATTCTTGCGATGCGCAAATCATATTCTTGTTATAATCCAGTCCCTGTTTTAATCCCACAGTGGAATGACTAGGATTCCATTACTGTCTGACATAGTCGAGAGCTCTCGTCATAAATACTGCACACTGCTGGTTTAAATCATTAGACTGTATTTCTACTGTCCTCTGAAAGCCATTTTGTAATATAAGAGCGGAACAAAGTGTCGGTGCAGTTACTGTGATAAAGTTTCCTTTTGTTGTTATACCCTTATTTTGTTGTACGCTTACTTTTGTTGTTGTACACTTACTTTGTCATAACCAAGCATATTATTTTGAATCTTACAAATTTAATTCCAATATGGAATCAAAACAAAGTCAACCCCAGTAAACCCAGAACAACTGGATCTTTCATACACAGATCATAAAATTACTTGCAAAAGCAACTCGTTCTTGTATTGTATAATTCTTTGATCATTTTACGTTCTTCAAAGAAATTAGCACATACTGTAAGGTTCAGCCTCGTAAGTGACCAGAACACAGAACCAATAATGGCCAGGTTCAAATCTCGGAGCACAACACAAACCTGCTTGTGCATTCATAGCTTAAAGGGACAGTACACCCAAAAATAAAAACTCTGTTCACTTACATTTTTTGAATAGAAAATGAGTGAGTGAATGAATGAATGAATGAATGAATGAATGGATGAAATAAAAATATAGAGATACAGATATAATACAAATTCATTTTCTTTTAATGATTTTTTCCTTAACATCACAAGCAGCCTCATTTTGTGCTTTAATGTGAAGCAATGCCAACAGATTAACATTGACGTTCACCGCACTGAATACAAGTAGAAAAGGAATCTCGGATGACTAATGCCCCTCAAAAGCCCAAAAACATAATCACCGTGGTAACAGACAAGCAAAGACAACAGAAACGCCAACCGTTACAAAGGAGCACCTACTCAGCTCCACTGCGGCAAACAAAACAACATGTGGTCAGTTAAGCATTTGTTTCCCAATCTCTGAAAGATATTTTTCTCACAGAATGAAAAACATATTTACTGGCAAATAAAGACCCATAAAAAGCTTTTGTTCGGGGCGGAGACGTTTTCTCATGCAAACGTGCCGTCGTCTTACGCTGGATTCCACAGATAGAAACCAGAGCTGAGACGACATGACAATTCGCATGTATTTATCACTCACGGCAGTTCTTTACGGCTGCTGATGTCATAGCTGACTTAGAGGAAGAAACACTGCTGTCTGAGAGAGAGAGAGAGAGAGAGAGCGAGCGAGAGGGAGAGAGAGAGCGAGAGAGAGGAGAGCGAGAGAGAGAGAGCGTGAGGGAGAGAGAGCAGAGAGAGCATAAGGGGGAGCAAAAAGAAAGCGAGAGAGCAAAGAGAGCATGAGAGACAGCAAAGAGAGAGAGAGAGAGAGAGAGAGAGAGCAGAGAGAGAGATGATCCTCCCCCACCCCTGCTCATCCATCTTCTGTTTTGTTTTTCTACTTTTCGTTTCTTTCATTCAATTACGCCTCTAATATGCGTCTGCGGCACACAATTAAAGTCTCATATCAGAGACGAGCCCCAACGCCAGTTACAGAAACAGATCCGAGCCAAACAAATGGACTTTCTCTGAACATGAAACATCATCAGCCCGCGTACACGCTATTGCGAGGCCTCGGGTGAAACATGTTGGATGGGCCACTCCAATTTTCCATCAATCAAATTACTCTTTATTGTTGGCCCCATGCGACCTCAGGCAACACAAACCCAGAGACTGTCAGTTATGAAACATTATATTTCTGCTGTCATATTGCACCCCAGACAAGACCATTACAAAGAGACGTCACTGCGCCGCTAACTTTAATTTTCGTTCATTTAGACGGAGGTTAGTACCGCTTCCGTGCGACACAATCTATTTTAAGCTCGTAATGGCATTACGTTACGCTAATTTCATTAAACTGGAGTAAGCTAGTTCATTATTTCCAACGTAATGTTTTTTTTCTAAATCAAATTTGTTACAGGAAATTGCGTATAATAGCGCTTTAATGAGTCTGTTGTAAATGAGCTTAGCATTAATGTTTTGCTTGATGCTTTAAATTACCTTCATTTGCACACAAGACTGATTGATTCAGAGGTGATTGCGAGAGCCAGAAACCAAAGGCCGCATTTCATTAGCCGCAGATATGATCTGTTTTGAGATAATTGTGCACAACAAGGAATTGCTGTGAAAAAGTAAACACAGACTTTCCAACAACACAATGCACTTTACGACAGAAGGAAAAAGATTTACAAAGACAAAAATTATCGCTTCATATTCACTTGAACCTGAGGACAGTCGTATGTAATTGTTTCAGCCCTATGGAAACCTCTATGAATGTATTTTACAGTTTTACCACATCATAAACACAAGATTACGAAGACACCATAGTTCTAAAAGTTCTCTCAAAGTTATCAAAAAAGTTTTTGCTGTAATGTTATTAGAACATTTCTTTAACACCATATATAAAAACCTGCCACTTTTCTTATTAGTTAGTGGAACATTTTAAAAACATCACAGAATTATATTTTTTTTAAATAACATTCTTTTATCCAAGTAATAATGTTAATACAACATTTTAAAAAAATGGATGCTTCGAATTTTGCTAGAACTTTCAAAATAACCTTTTAATGTTTTTGTTACTAATGGAAACGTTACAGAAATGTTCTTACAACCAAATATTATTAGCTTAGATGCCAGCTCAGATGTTTTTCATACAGTATTATAGTTCTCGTATGTATGTGTACGCTGGCCATTTGTTGTGGGCTCTTCTCTTATCTGGCCCTATTAAATATTAATATAATAAAATACCTTAATTTGTTTCATGATCTCTTCGACTTTTTGATCTAAAGATTTTAAATGCATAAACTCTTTTTTTAGATACACTTAAAAATTAAGTAAAATGTTTCCAAACTTTTAACTCGTAGAGTATTTACAGTAAATCAAGAACCACATAAAGCAACACTCTTTAATGTTCAATACAGCTTCACAACATTGTTGGTATAAGCTTCTTTCCTGTTTGTTTAAACTTCTAATATATATATATATATATATATAAATAAGATTACAGTAATACACATACACCAGACAAAGAACAATTTGAATATTCCCAACGCATCAAAAGTTAAGTCCATTCACGGTGGTCCCAGTTAACATCCATCCAGTGCGATCCAGACCAGTAAGGGAACAAAAACAGATCACAAAGCTTCTGAGCTTCCCACAGGACTCCTAGAGCTGCTGAAAGCCATGTGGCACACTCAGCAGAGCCGGCCAATCTGTGCCAGCGAGGTGCGCTTCCACGTGGGCAAGGCGGGGAGATGTGACTGATGCCCCACCTCCGGGTATGTTCCCACGAGGAACGAGGTAGAGAAGAGCTAGGGGGGGCGAGGGACTGTCAGGGGCTTGTCATAATGTTCCTCTACATGATCCTCCAAGATCTTTCCGTGCAGGTGTTCCCTCTAACATCACGTTTTCTTGTACCTCCCCTCCTCCACACATCTCTGCCAGCACTCGTCCTCCCCCTCGCCCCCCTGCCATTACACGCCGATATTTAAATTTGCTCGTTTAGCATGCCCCCTTCATTCCAGCGCCACACAGCGTATGCATATATGCAAAACAGAGGCACGCACCAGACTGAAGGGCTGGGAAATCCACAAACACACACACTGCAGCCAGTGGAAAACCGCACGGAGCTCCTCAACCGTTTACATGGAAGTTACAAGGAGATTTCCACCATGGCAACATTGATTCGTTCTCACTAGCCCATTAATTTCCTTCGGCCGTCTCGAGAGTGTTTCCTTATCTTTTTCAACGCAGAATTGCATATTTGACATGAGAACAGGGTGGCACAAGAGGAATCGCGGCGAAATACACACCGTCCGAACTTTGCTCATTTTCGTCTCGTCCGGCTCGCAGTCGGCACCAGTTATCTGGGAGGAAAAAAACGAAGGCTTCATTAAAATTGCGAGTTGTCATCACGCATACGGCACGTTACGCACGACGCATATCATTAGCGGCTTTTTTCCTCGCTCGTTTTTTCTCATCCACACCGGCGCGGCTCTGTGTGTCAGCGATGGTAATTATCAATCAGAAAAGCATGCCGTTAGCGTCTGCGGATCATCTTAACGGGCTTGCCATTGCGTATTCGGTCACGTTTTACCCCACATACAAAAAACAGAAGAAACGCACAGGAATCCATTGAAGATGCTTCTTGTGATCGGCTGTATTGAGTCATGAAGACACTCCAATGATTGTGTCACTTTCAAGAGCATTTCCCTTCTCTTTATCGCGTAAGAAAAAATAAACCACTTAGCACACATAATAGCCTTTAATTCCTCTCGACATGGCTAGCTTTCTGATCCATAAAAATGAGCCGCGTGCGATTTGCATAGCCGCATTCAAATGAGCTCCATTGTGCAAGGACATGTAATTAGCTCGGCTCTGCACGGCCGGGTTAAGGTCTCGTTTGCCAGCCGTCTCATTTAAAAAGACCCATTGTCTTCGCACAAACTAGCATTAATTCCGTCAGGAGCGAAAAGCGACTGATCCTGATGAGCTCTTCGTTTATTCCGCAGCGCTGTTTGTTGGCTAATTTATACCAAGTCCCCGCCGTTCTTCCCTTAAGCTATCTTCTTTGTCTTGCCTTGAAAATTACAAAATCTTACAAGAAATCAATACTTAATTGATTATTCACTTTTCCGCAGCTTCAAACGGCTCGTGCATGTTAGATCCCACAGCATTCCCTCCTTCTCCCAGGCAGACAGGCAGACTGGAAGCAGGAAGGCACGCAGAAGGCTGGCTAGGTGGCAGAGTTCTTGGAGGTAGAAGCAGACGGCTATAGCAGGCAACCATGTAAGAAGCTTGAGTGGCTGAGTGTGCACAGTCGCAGCATCCCGATGGGAAAACGATGCCGACTCTCACAGGCAGGAAAAGTTCCCATGTGAACAGGATCTGTTTATATATTCCTAAAGGAAAAAGGGCTGAACTTTGGGCATCAATGGAGAAGGAAAGAAAAATATCAACAAACATTAATACTCTTTTTAAAGCTGAAGATATGGATGTGTATGGACAGGATGTTTTCATAATATATATTTATATATATATATTTGCATATTTTTCTCATACTCAGTTTTGTAGTCTTTGTGCATGTGCCACAAGAGTGGACTGGGCACCATGCCACCTGGCCCCTGAGGAGCCCCTATCGCAGTGGGGGCAGGACGGGTACCGCTCGCAGACACCTAATGAGAATGACATCACCTAATGAGCACGCGACATTACGAAACATTGAGCAAATTGGCAGGAAGCGCATCTGAAGGAAGCAGATGGCAGATCTGGCTCTGTGCCAGCCTGGTGCTATGAACATGCTAAATAACTGCACATCACAGATTCTGCTACTTGTTGCTTCGTCAGATCCCCCGACCATCACTGGTGGGTGAAGATCTCACGTGAGCTCCATACGCAATGACCCACCACATCATAACTTCCGTCTGACGCTGGAGCGTGTGTGCACGTGTGGGGAGGGACCAAAACAGCCTTTGGGCGGGTGAAGAGGGACAATCGCAGCTCTGAGAGCACGCTCTTTGCCTAATGAGAGGCGGAAGGATGGCATTCATTGCTGTGGATATGCGTCGCATGCTAATATTGCGCTGAGTAGACAGCCACCCGCCCACTCGCCCACCCGTGGTGGAGTGTGCCATGGAAATGAAACCACCATACATAACAGCATGGAACGCCATCAGAAAACGATGCCACTGCAGAGCTGGAACTCCACACGGGAAACTCGCCAACAGCTCAGAGAGAGGGCAAAGCCCTTCCCAGAGTAGCTGCCTGGTTTTGGGGAGGGTTCTTCTGCAAAATACTGGAGGAGTTGAGTGAGAGCAGATTGTTCAGTAAATGTCTTGTGGCTTGGATAAAGGGAGACATTATGGAATGCCCGGGGGGTTTGCAAATCAAATGCAATGTTTGAAGTAGAACAATTTTGAGGTACATTAGAGGGAGACGCAATTTGAATTGCTAATGAGATGATGCATATCTGCATGTTAATTAGATGGGTGCGAATCTGCAGCCTGCGGTCTGTTACCGCCGGGCTACAGCATTCGGCGAGCCCGTCTGCGGGAACCAGCGCTCGTTCCGAATAAATGACTCTCTTTTGTTCTACCTTTAAATTTGCGCAAAACAAACATCAAATATGTGACGAAAGGGGGCAGACGAAATTAAAATTATTGATCGATTCGGCATCTGTTCGAGAATCTAATTGGACGAGACGTGGACAAAAGCTGATATTGTAATACATCGTCTCCGTGTTAGCAGTCAGATTGCACCCGGACTGCAATTTATCTTCTTTATTGCAACTTGGATATAAAAAATTGTAATCAGGTGAATTCAAATAGCCAAACCAGTGGAAGGCTGCTGTACATCTGTTATTTTTAATACAGCTGATGAGAACGCTGCTCTTAAACAAAGGTAGGTCTTATAACAACGAGCACTTGTGATCCGTGTTATTCTGTTATCACTGCTATTCTGTATGTTATTCGACTGTCTCACAAACATGTAATAAATGCCTTTTCATCCTCCATGTAGAATTTGTGTGATTATTTTGTATTCTTTTAGCTTGTGCACACTGGGATAAATGGTTGCCATGTGAACATAAATTGCTTATTTATGGTGGCGAAGAAAAATGAACAGACCGTATTAATTACAAAGGGGTCATTATAATAAGTACAGATAATGAGAGCAGTCGAATGTATCCGCATGCAGAAAACAGCAAACAGCTGCTCTCTATAACTACATCTGGACATAAAACATTAATGCAATGTTTTTATAACGTATAAGCTTTCCTGTAGCTCAGTGGTTAGAACATGGCGTTAACAACGCCAAGGTCATGGGTTCGATCCCAGGGATTGCACATACTTAATGTAAAGTGATCAATGCGTAATGTAATGCAATGTAAGTCGCTTTGGATAAAAGCGTCTGCCAAATGCCTAAATGTAAATGTAAATGTATCTGACCGCTTCATCAGCAGCTGCTGTCCTTATTCGGTGGACATATCTCATGGTGGAAGTGTGAGCGCCCCGGTTCAACGTCATTCACGCTGCACGACACGTTTAACAAGGCAGGGGAATTGCGAATAAAGCTAATGCATATGCGACCGCCACCATCCGGCTCACTCATTGCGTATGCGCAATCTCTGCGTGTCCTTGAATTAAAGAAATAACTTCCGAACCTTCACCCCGCGCTCATAAAAGAATCGCAATCGAGCCGCGTCCCCTAGACGTCCTGCGGAGAATAAACGCAGGAAATGGCGACATTTATCACGCCGATCTGAACAAAAACTGCACCTGTGTGTTGTGTACAAAAAAACAGACAGCAGATGAACCTGGAGAAATCGTCTCGTTTACCACGATAGAGGGGAAAACACTTTTGCCCGTTTAAAAATAGGAACGCGGATACATTCACCTTAATATCAACACGCACGTTTTCATTGGGCTTCTGGCTCGTTTAGAAGGTAAGACGACGTCAAGGCCTGTGTGGTTCCAGTAATGGTCTTTCATTTTGCAAGGTCATTAGGGAAGATATTAACGGCCGCCTCCTGTTTTTATATGCATAGCTAGGCAGTCGGTGGGTCACCGCGTCGAACCCTCATCTCTCAACAAAAGACTCTCTGCGCACCAGCCCCGTTAGCTCACATCTTTTAAGTGCTCTTTTATTCATAGGAAGCCTCTCAACTCAGATTGAGCGCAATATTTATGAGCTCTAGATGAGCTGCATATTATTATTGTTGTTATCTGTTTCGGGAAAATAACATTAGCGGGTGCGAGCAATCATCAAATTGCCTGATTTATGCACCTGTAATGCCAAAGGACACCCTTTAGGCAGGACAGAAAGCTGTAAAAAATTGTTTTAGCGGATTAATTAATCAGCAGCTGACGCCTCGTCTTTGTCGAGTCACGTTGATGGTGGTTTTTGTTTTGGCGGGAAAACGCAAAAGGCAAGATGGAGGAAAAAAACGTTGACCTAGCGTAACCTGAATGCCGGGTGAGATTCTCGACACAAGTTAAAAATATCGTGATCAACTAAAGGTATAAAGAACTGCGATGTGAGATCGGTACTTATCTGGAATGCTCACGGGCATCCAGCCTCTCGCTTTAGTCCCTCTGAGAGTGTACGTGGTTTATTAGCAGGGCTTTCTTTTACCTGAGGGGAAAAAACACACACACAAGCGAGATGTACATGTTTGTTGAAGAATATATTGTGGAATCATATAGAGGTGATATTTAGACTCCATTTTCTTTGTGTCATATTTAATTCTGTGTTCTTGAGCTCTGAACCGTGAAGAGTTAGCGTTTACATTTTTGGTAGCTGAGCCGTTCCTAATCTCGGATCTTATGAAGTGAGTTCCACTCGTGAAAGACATTCAAGATCGCTCGAATCATCCTAATTCATTCGTGTTGTGTTTGCTTACATGCGTCTACACTCGAAAGTCAATATCTGAAAGATCAAAGTGTGAGGTTTAAGCTATCATCTTTTTCATTAAAACAGGGATTTTGCCTCAGACATTGTACCTCAGCTAAATCTGCAAAGTAAATATGAGGATTCAGAGCTCCGAAATGACGCATCTGCGACGCGGGTGCCACCAAAAGGTGAAACGAAGCCAATATGCATACGCCAGACAGAAAGCCACAATTCTCATCTCATTTACATGCACTGTAGTTTGTCCTCCCCATGACCTGCCCGGGAAAGCATATATCAAAATACAATAATCAAATGCCAAAACAAAACAACCCAGCTAACAAATGTAGGTTGTAAAAATGTTTTCCTAACGTTTCCATTAAGTAACAAAAAGGTTAAAAACGTCATAAGTTCCAGGAATGTTCAAAACATCCAGTTTTTTAGATCTTATTGGTTGGTTATTCATTATACATTATTACATTATACATTATTCAAACATTGTTTCATTCTGTAAAAATTTTAAAATACACACTACTTAAGAATAATGTTTTGAATACATGATATAAAATGTTAAAAAACATTCTACTAACGTTATGCAAGAACATTTTAAATAATTAAAATGATTTTTCAGAAAATTAGCCAACGTTTTAAGAATCTTCCGTTAGCTGGGAATTCAGTTGACGACAGTTACCGTCTAAAACATACAGTACGTCACAAACATACATTTTGAAAAAAACTAAAGCAAACAAAATACAACACATACCGAGGTGCTAATCTTACGCGAGACAAATTCGTAACTGTCTTGTTTTCAACAGAAGAGGAATGACGGATGTTTATCGCACTACATCCATACCAAGTGATGAGACAGCGTGCTATAGAGTACAAAAATCATCCTTCAAAGTCTAAGACGTCCCGCAGAGCAAAACAAACATCTCTTGCTACCTCATACGCAGCTCAGTCCACTCCGAGCACACGAGACCTTCTGTAAAATGATAAATCAGGCCCTGTGAGAACCCTCCTGGATCACCGATGAGACCTTCAAGAACTCACAATACATGATATTAAGGAGCTATTATATGTACTCGAGAGTAAGATTACGCGTGTTATTTTTTTAATCCTGCTCTTCGGAGGGAAGAAACAAGAAACGTATACGTGAAGGTCTGAAATGCTGGAGGAGTCACACACTTCCTGACAAATAACAGAGCACAAAACCAGCCCTACCTTGAACGCTCTTTAAAAGCCGTTCTGAGGGTAATTGATTGATTTACTGAATCTAAAGGGGAAATAATCGTGAGTGCCATTCAGAAATGGCGTACAACAAAAGAGCAAACATTCATTTCAGCTAATCTCCACTCGTTTCTGCAGTGCATTATGGGAAATAAGAAGTGTCTTCAGAATACCATGAAAACTAGACATAAATCCTGATGTCTGATGCAGGTCCATTCTATGAAACCTATTTATAAATAGTCACCACATTAAACTCCACTATTCATTCGCGCACATTCTGAACTGAATGTGAACACATTCTGAAGTGATTTCGGATTAAGACACTTCAGTACTGTTAAGCCCCACAGCACCAGTGTGGCAGAACACACACAGTATTATGACACAGCCGTCTGGACCAGTGCCGCCCAGTCTGGCTGGTGTGTCCGAGGACAAATTCATAAATTTAAACCGGCTTTCGCTGCCACAGAGCACAAATTGTAATGCAAATGAAGCCTGTGATTCGTTATCATGAACATGGTTATGGAAGAGCAACTATAAACCTTTATCAGCAACGGAGCTCATTTAATTAAAGATTTGTGCAAAAGAGAAACCGCTCGGCACGCTTCTTTGCACGCAGGTCATACTCGTGGAGATTATTGTAAATATGCCCATTGTGAGAGATGCACTTCAGGGAAGAGAAAACTAATATTTGCTCCCTCCAGTCCTGGAGAATGCGCGATCATCTCTGTTTTAATGCACTGGGCGCGTGTTTGCATGCGCGTGTATGAGCGTGTCGCTGCGAGTGTATTTTCAAAGGAATGAATCTCCTTTCCATAAGCTCTGATGCCCGGTGTGGTTTTTAATGTTTTCAGACGCAGAAAGCCGGGCGGCTACAACTCAAATTACCTCACCGACAGCAACAAACACCTCGCGCCGCCTGTCAGCCTGCAAAACAGCTCCAATTACATCTGCTGAGAGCAATCGTGACATTTTTAGATTTACGTTTTTCAGACACAATGGAAGAGTGGTTGTTTACGTGCAGCTGCATTGCCCCCCTCTGTTTTGGTCCATTATGACAGCGCTAATAATGAACGCATGTGGCTTTGAAAATCATGCGAACTTCGTTTTCGCATGCTGCCGCTTAACCTTCGGATGATATGCATGTCTGTGCTTGCGTACAAGCGCGCGGTCATTAAAATTATTGATTTCATAGGTTCGATTTGAAAAGTAATGATTGCTTCCTTGGAGACTTGATTAAAGCCCATTGGCTATTGATGAGAATGGAATAAAGAGCCATACAGAGCTTCACAGCATCGCAATCAGCCTGATTGGAGATCAGGCGTCACCCCAGTATGTGGATTTGTACCTAACTTAAGTCAAATAGCCCTCCCTCTTCAATCAATAAAAGGGCATCCAGTATATTAGCCCGGTCTAGAAGTTGAATTTCAAAGGACAAGAATTTGCTGTTGTCGTCTTAGTAGGTTATAAAGACATACTTCGATTGCCAGTGAGGGGCTTTCGGCATCTTAAAGGGTACGAGAAAGCTTGTGACCTAACGTGACAATGTAAAACATAACAATTGTGTTTTATTCCAGATTCCAGTGTTAAAAATGCTTATGAGCATCAAAAGCATCAAAAGCCAAGAGAAAAGTTATGTCCCGTTTCAGCGCCACAACTGTCCAATGAATTCTCCTGATATAACGGTTAATTATATCGCTCACATACTTTTGAGAAAGAGTTATACAACGTAGCTTTTAAAACATGCGTTCATCTTATACTCCCGCCTCTATATCTTATCCGATGGGACTTTGGGAAGACCATTTCTCACAAATGGACAAAACCTTCAAATTATTGCTTGACTCCAGGCCAGAAAACAGAGCTGCCGTGTTCACGCGAGGGCTTTCATCTTAAGTGAATTTAAGCAGTGCAATGCAATTTCACAATCCAAATACTGCAGCTGTTTAAAGTTAAAGTTCCAAGGTAACCATGGCGCCCCTCACCGGGATACAGCCGATAACATGTGGAAAACGTTTAGACGCGTTCCTCCGAACATTCCCACTGTCTCAACTTTTAAGGATCTTCGCCGCAGAAACTTTACTTACATCAGGTAAACAAGACACAGGTCACAGATCAAACAATACACACAACCAAAAACTTGTCTGGCGTTTAGAAGGGAGAGAGGCAGCAAGTAACCCCTCCATTAAACTAATTTGGACCTGTTAGGGGTTACTTATAAAGCCAACACTAATGACTACCGACTTGATTATATTTACAAATGCAATTGACTCTTGTCTGGAATAGATGTATCCGTGCATGTCAATCACAAAAAGTAAAAGAGAAATAGGTTTTAACTACCTAATTACGGTTCGTTTTTTAGAGAATCAGTCTCTTTTACTTTGCAGGGTACGCTTAAATTTTTGTGGTCGTTTATTATGACATGAAATACAGCGTCCACAGTGCAAACCAAAGCAGACGGTCTGAAATAACATAAATAAGTGCTTTAGAGAAACAGGTGGGCCAAGAAAAACTGAGGAAAAATATAAAAAGACCTAAAAATGATGGAAAGCTGTCCAAGGAAAACAATTTTACAGAATTGCGGCTTCTCATGGGAATTTTTGCGCAACTCATAGCTATAAATTTACAACACAATGCTTTGGCTGTGCATCCACAGTTTGAGTGCTGGACTTTACAGACTCCGGGAACTGATGTAAATCCAACATGAGGTAAATGGAGACAGGCACCCCGAAACTATCACCCTGTTAATGAATGGATAAGCCAAGCCACTTTCATAAATAATACAAATCTTTTATAAGGCCAAAATGCACTTATACAATAGCCCACTACAGCCTATAGGAGATAAATGAAATAAAAAAAAGAAAAAAGCGCTGGTTACAAATGGTATGTCTAATCTCTGTGTATGTTTCTCTGTGTGGGTGTTTTGCGCGTGTTGAGCTTTCCTGTAGCTCAGTGGTTAGAGCAAGACATTAACAATGCCAAGGTCATGGGTTTGATCCCCGGGATTGCACATACTCAGAATCAATGTGTAGTATAATGCAATGCAAGTCGCTTTGGATAAAAGCGTCTGCCAAATGCATAAATGTTTGTGTCTGTGTGTTTCTTCCTATGTGTTTGCATGTTTCTGTGTGTGTGCACGTAGATTTACTAACCATAAGTGTGTGTGTGGTGTGTGTGTGTGTGTGTGTGTGTGTGTGTGTGTGTGAGAGAGAGAGTTATGGAGGGGATGCACCAGTTCCAGAAGCACGTACCATGTGTGGAAAGAATGATGAATGTGCTCAGGTGATCAGGCTCCTCATTAAATAAAATGTAAATGAGGGGCCGGCGAATATAAAGGGGGTTCTGGCAGCGTGGCAGAGACCTAATAGAAAGCTCCAGACATAAACCAATGGCAATGACTTGTGTGCTTCTGGACACAGCGGTGTGCCTGGGGTGAGATTCAAAATGAAGCACCCAGAAAATGAGAGTCGAGCCAAGATGGAAAATGGATGAAGACTGCGGCCACTGGAGCTGGAAAGACTCGCAGCCTGGATCTTCCCAGAGCACAAAATAGCTTAAAGCAGCTGAATCTAACACAAGAGAAAATTAAAAATGGCACACAGAAAAGAGAGGAAAGAGAGAGAGAGAGAGAGAGAGACAGAGAGGAGGGGGAAGGAAACATCCCACACACCAGACTGTCTATTATGCTGCTCAGAAGGAGCCTGGCTTTTGTTAAGGTTATTAAAACAAAGAGAAACATGGAGAATTTATCATATTGGTTGAGTTTTGTTTAGATTTCCTACCCCTGGAATGCGGCGGCTTTGCCTTGACTGAGCATGTAAGCAAATTTTCACTTTGCAGCAGTGTATTCAATTCTTTTGTCATGTGCCTCACTATGAGACCATAAGGAAAATTTGTAGTCATTCTAATTCCTGACATCAGCTATAACAGAGCTTGTCAAACCCATTTTAGGTCAAGGGCAAACTGGACTAAACATCACCTTATGCGGGACGATTTTTTTGTTTGTTAAAGCGTGTGTGTGTCTGTGGAGAGCGCATGCACAACATAACCGTCTTCTGGAGACAATAAAGTACACAATCAACTTGTTGTGGCTTCAAAAAGATAAAAAAAAAAAAAAGTTCATGCAAGTAAAAATAAATTCTGTCATCGTTTACTCGCCCTCATGTCATTTCAAATCCTACAACTTAATTTCTTGCATGGAACACAGAATCTAAACGTCCAAGCTGCTGTCCCAGCTAACAGGGAACATTCTCAGAAGGTTAGCTAACGTTCTGTTAAAGCTCTCTCCAAGTTCTTTCAGTTATCAAAAACATTCTTGCAGTAACATTAGTAGAATGTTTCTTTAATGTTATTTCAATATCAAAAACATTCTTAAGTAGTTAGTGTAACATTTTAAAATTACCATATTAAAATGTTTGAATGTTCCTATGACCAAACAACAACACTAACACAATGTCAAAAACGTTTTGCACATTCCTGGAACTTTCAAAATAATCTTATTGTTACTTTATGGAAACTAAATGATGACCAAGCTGTGCATAGCACATATATGAAACAAATGAATACAGTTTTAGAAGGACATGAGGTAACCAATGACAGAGAACTGCATACAGTACATTACATTACAGTTAGCACAATTAGCATGCTGCTTCTGAAGTATCCACGTAATAATTATTCAGTGTACACTACTGCACTACTGCTCTACAGTAGATACTCCTATTGTTTTTCTATGTGACTCTATGTAGTAACCGATGCTGTGAGCGACTTGCACTAACTGGGAAAATGAAATGTGTTGCTCTGGGACAGTTATGTCACCCACAGATCTAGTTTTACATGAAAA
>JAZGTJ010010254.1:2820-18327 GCA_036877575.1 Botia almorhae | reverse complement strand
CAAGAGATTTTGGACAATTCCATGCTCCCAACTTTGTGGGAACAGTTTGGGGATGGCCCCTTCCTGTTCCAACATGACTGCACACCAGTGCACAAAGCAAGGTTCATAAAGACATGGATAAGCGAGTTTGGTGTGGAAGAACTTGACTGGCCTGCACAGAGTCCTGACCTCAACCTGATAGAACACCTTTGGGATGAATTAGACTGTGAGCCAGGCCTTCTCGTCCAACATCAGTGTCTGACCTCACAAATGCGCTTCTGGAAGAATGGTCAAAAATTCCCATAAACACACTCCTAAACCTTGTGGAAAGCCTTCCCAGAAGAGTTGAAGCTGTTATAGCTGCAAAGGGCGGGCCAAAGTCATATTACACTCTATGGATTAACAATGGGATGTCACTTAAGTTCGTATGTGTCTAAAGGCACATGAGCGAATACTTTCGACAATATAGCGTATCACTATGCCACAACATTTAAATTAAGTACTCTGATCTGTTTGTTTTCTTGAATATGTAATGTATCGATTACATACGTTTAAAATATCAATTTCTTGCTGTTCAAAATGTTAATTTCTTTCTCTCAATATCACTTTGCTTTAGAAGACAACTATTACCCCACTGGAGTTGTATGGATTACTTTTTTGATGGATGGATGGATGTGCTTTCTGTGAACTATTCCTTTAACAGATATAATTTCCCTCCAAATTGTCTCTTTAGTGGACCCTGTCACAGAAGATCCCATATTTAATTTATTTAATTTTATTTATTTATTTAATGCCACATAAAACAAACCTCAAGAGATTATTCTGTAGCTCACTAATAAGTAAACATACACTAGATAGCCATTGTGATTAAATACTATGACAACTTTGCATGGGAATGTTTTTTGTCAGTAAATAAAATGATCAACAAAAGTGACTTCCAACACTGCTGCTAGTTTTTAACTTATGAGAAATTTGTGAAAAGACATATGTTCAATGTTTTTTATTGACTGAACAATTCACCTCAGGCCGCAAAAATACGACATATTGAAAAGATTGTATTTCCAGTCTACACAGCCCTTTTCTATTTAATTCTATCAAATTAAAAATGGCATCCACTCCATACGTCCATAGCCAGTCAATTAATATATATTATGTGCCGTTCTTAATGAATGATCAATGACACCAGGCATTAGAACTATGGGGGTGTAATCCAGGTGTATGATCTCACCGTCTGCGTGGGAGGGGCGGTGACAGGGTGCTCATTACGCAGGTGGTAATCACGACCGGCTTTGGAGCGGTATGTCTTCCCGCAGTGCTGGCACAGGAAAACAGGTCGCTCTGATTCAGGCAGGTCTCTGCCACAGCGTTTCTGATGATACTGATAACCCATCAGACTGGAGAAATGAGCCGAACAGCCCTGTTGGAGACACACTTCATCCATTCAGTCATTGATCTGTGTGAGTTTCGCACAGCTTCTAGTCTATTATTACTGTTCTGTTATTACCGTACACCATGCAATGTCTTTTAGTGTAATGTAACACTTTAGGAGCTTAAGCTAAAGATTAAACCTTGGAACAGTGAATGAATAAACCAACATTCTAAAGCTGCACTGCATTAACATAATAAGTCACAAGTAACTACACAGCATTGCTCAAGTGTTTCCTCATCTTTTCCCCTCCCCTCCCTGCCTCTATCTCTTTTTCACTGTCTCCACAGAGGATTTAGAGCCCTGCTGGAAAGATCAGCTTAAAATGAACTTCCATGATGGTTCAGGCTGGTCTAGACATTGGACAAACATATCAATATATCCATGTTTATACACACATGGATGGTTGGACAGAAAGCCAGATGAATAGATAAATAGACAGATAGAAACAGACAGAGACAATTATATTGGCTGTACTGGAATCGACTGTGAGGCAAATCAGTTGTGAGTCAGTCGGGAGAGGAATCCTGCTGCCCAACATTTGTAGGTGATCTGTGTATATTTTCTAGCCAGAAATCTTTCTGACTGGCCATAAAACACAAAAAACAAAATGTATTTTGGCATTTTGTAAGGAAAAATATTAGTAATATAAAAACATTTTCATTCTTATGACCATGGGATTATTCAGATGTTTTATATTAACGTCATTGTATCAGCATACTATATATGAGTTGAATCTTTGTTTGTACAAAAATAAAAGGCTGGATTATTGAGAGAAATATTTCACATGTCAGCACATAAAGCTCTAAAAAAGTTTCCACTGACGTAAAAGTTGTTTTTTTAAATAGACAGTTTGTGTGTCTTTCATTTGAGTCATTCACATTACTTGATATAGCTTGATATAAACTATGTATTATGTAGCAGTTTCCAATAAAGTTACAGGCCAACTGGCATGTTTTATTGGGCATGGTGACTATTACATAGCAGCTTGGATGTTGCCTTAGAAGGTGGCCGTCTATACAGACAGTGACCAAGGCAGATCACTAGATTTTAGAACAGAGCCAAACTTGCACAGGCAGACACAAAGAAAGTATGTTAAACTGACAGTGGAGAAATTAGGATGTATTATGGACAGACAGCACCACTAGGGACAAATTGCTACCTCATTGGAGCACTTGATTCGACCCATCTGTTTGAGGACACGCCGTAATCTCTCTCTCTCCTCCTGCTTCTCTGCAGCCACATTTTCACTTGCTGAGGGCTTACAAATAGGAAACACATACAATATGACACGTTATTGTCTCTTCAGAAACTCTTTCCCTTGTTTATACAATTGAGTTCCAATCACAGCTTTCTTTAGGTCAGATGCCCAGATCCCCCCAAAACATTATTATAAGGGCCACTTTGCAAGCAGTGTTTTCTGCAACTGTAAGACTACAGCTTGTACTGCAATGTTATTTAGATGATAAAAAACATCAACACAGGAAATACTGTGAGATACCCAAACATGATATCGCTATGCTCTGCATACTCGCTGCTGTAACATACACACACTATAATCAATTATTTTTAGTCATTATTTACTATTATTAAATGTATCTAGTTTTATCTAGTTAAAAATGTCCAGCATCATTCATTTACATTTAGTCATTTAGCTGACGCTTTTATCCAGCATAAACCTTACTTTGAACTTACCATACTTTAAAATGGGCATATGAATAAGGCATGCTCATTTAAAAAAATTGTGTGCCCCATATATACATTTTTAGTATTCACTGACCAAAACCTGGACTGAAACCCAATAATTTGTCGGGTCCCATGAGGCACTGGTCATGTAACTGAACTCACAAAATGAACTCACAAATCGAGCACATGGACGGACCCCTTTCTCCTCTCATGAACCAAAGCAGTATAGTACAAACTTTGAAAGAACCACACAAAAATAAAGCCTGCTGTCAACAGGAAGGAAATCAAGACAGAAGATCTCAAACAATATTATGGAGGGAGGGGGAATCAAATTAGCCCAAATACACTCACATTTACTTTGGTTTTTATTTGAGCTTTTTAGCACTTGTTAGCATCTACAAATCATCATCCACACACACATTCAAATAACAAAACAGAGTTCTGAATGCACTTCCTCATTAATGTTTCATACTGTTTCTGAGACATGTTGTTGTGCATAATTTAACATATTTCTTTGGAAATGTTGTATTCAGCTAATGCTTGAGTTTGGCAGATGGTGTTGATATCCCCACGCCCCACTTTAACCACTTTTCTCGCTAATGTTTTTTTCCAAAACCTCATCAGGGTCACAGGGGACATCATCACCACAGATACCACATTATGGGATATGATGTTTTATTTCAGATTCTTTCTAGAATGTGGCAGGAAAACTAACTTTATGCACAAGGCAGAATATAATCATTACCACATTGTTGTAAAGAAAGGATTACCGGAAATCTGTTAATATCTCAAGCATGCTGGAGAAATTGTTACGATCTATATGAAGCTAAAGAACAGGCGACAATTATTACAGTTAAACCTTGAAGTTTTTGAAGGGTAAAAATGTATTGCTAGATGGCTAGATCTCTATGCAGTTAATGGCTAGAGGCTAATGGATGTTTTATATATTGCAGTAATGTCAGAGGATGGAAATTATGACACAATTCTGAGATGTAATTGAAGTTAGAAGCTGATGTGGAGCTTGGCAACCTCTGGGTTTTGTGGTGGTCACTGAATTTAATATTAAACAGTGGACACACACACTCACCTTAGTATGGTCAGCCATGCTGTGGTAATTTAGTCCAGCTTTGGATCGAAACTGTTTCTGACACTGCTGACATTTGAGAGCGTCACGCAGCTGCAAAGAAAGACCAATGTTTGTGATGTCATTCTCCATATCCTCAAACCATTAGTTCATATATATATATATATATATATATATACAGTATATCATTAATTACAGAAAAATAAATGGTGTAAATAATAGTGTTATTTAGTGTTATTTAGTTTTGGTACATTTTTTTAAATAGTATTTTGTCATATTCTGTTTATGTAAAATTAAATTTTTGGAAAAAAAATCTAACAAACTCAAACAAACAGGTCAGCGTTTAAACATGTTTCTGTTGCCATAATAAACATAGTCCCTTAACGCCCATCACAGCTGCCATTGATTTCATGCAGGGCCGAGGAAGAGGCCAGAGAAACTACAATTACTCATGACCCCCGCAATAACGTAGTCGATCAATTTTCCTTTAACAGACATGTCGTCATTTTAATAGAGTTATGTTGTAGACTGAGCTGGCACTATAAGACCCAAATGCACACTGGGTAGGGCTGCTTTCTGAATCATTCTTACAGACGCCCAATCAATAAAGGGCCCCTAATGGTTCCCTCTGGCCCAGTGCACAGAGTCCTGAGAGAGAGGTGTCTAATTGCATGCCTAAAACAATTTCCTCTTTCTTTTCTCTGCAGTTTGGTTGTATAAACAACAGAGGAAAGTCATACATTACACATTTGATACTCTCTCATTTGTTCTTTGTCTTTATTTGAGATGTGTTGTATTTTGTGTACAATGTGTTGTGTGGTTAATGTTATTTAGCAGGAAGGAAGTTTTGTGCATGTTACATTATGTTCAAAGTGTTTAGAAAAACTGAGATGTTGTTTTTGGTGAGTGAGTGGGGTTGTATGTACCAGCTGATTGCTTCATTGAGTCTGATTTACAGATAACTGAGAAACACAGCAACTAAATAAAATTAGCAATGCTAGAAACTTCAACAACGTTATCAACAACATTGTTAAGCCAATGACAAAAATCCTGTGAAGGTTGTGAATTTAAAAGTTCAAAACAGATTTTTCATAATGTTAAATAAGTTACATACGAAATACTATGAATTAAGTCAATAATTGTGAATATTTTATATTTATCCCACTGGGAACAGTGAGCTGGGTTGGTTTGACAGGTTTGGTGTGGCAGGTGATGTGACCTCTGATGGACTGACACGGGTTGTGACCTCTGACCTTCTGACAGATCTCCATGTGCTTCTTAAGGCCCGAGACGGTCTTGCGGGTGACAACAGAGCAGGTTGGGCAAACCACCTCCCCCCTTTCAGAGATGGTGTTCTGCCATTGGACTTCAGCAGGGGGCACTAAGAGTGAAAGAGAGTTAGAGAAAGGAAGAGAAAGAAAGAACATTTAAATTACTCATTTATAAATCTAACTTTCACACTATATAAAGCACAGTGTATAAAGCACACTAAACTGAAAATTCTATATTTCCATGTGAGGTTTGAACTGGCCAGTTTCTCCCAGCATCCTACTCTACTAAACGACACTGTGGTGTAATGTAAGGATAATTTTATCATGTAAACATACAGAGGGAGTAACAGACCTGAACTGTTAGCAGCAGATTCTTTTCTGGTAGCTGTTGTAACTGACTGCTTCCTCTGGAACTCCTCTGTGAACAAAGCCCCCTCCGCCCTCTTCATCCGGCCAGCTTTCAGCTTCTCCTCCACCTTGTTCATCCCTGCACAACATACAGCACACCACTTTTACAGAAAGCAAAGACCTCACAACAGAGGGAAAAAGTTGAAAAATATGACCCCTAAAAACCTCAAACACTAATTTTCAAGTTGTGTTGTGGTCTGTCTTCCAGCACGTTTTCTCTTGAACATGAAGTATTATAACTTCAACAGGAAATTAAACACTTTTAAAATGCACCTATTAGCACCAAAGGGGGTAATTACTAGCAGGGGCATACGGTTTTTAATTACAAACATATGGGTATGGAAATACCACTGAAATCTTTAGAGGTACTTATCTAACATAGGCCAGGTTCAAATTCCTACAAGTTCAAATCTGACAACCTTTTGATACTGTTGTAATTGTAACAAATTTTACTGTGAATCTTGAAAAAAGAGGTCATGGCAACCCAGCAGGAAAGTAGTTTTACTCAATTCTATGAGATTCTTTTAGGATCTTGAAACAAGGTAGGAAATGAATAAAGGCTAAGGGGGACAAATTCCTCTGAAAGTGACACGTCAAGAAATTACAAAATGTTGATAACAAAAGCAAAGCATTAGAAAATATTGAAATTAACATTAAATAAGATTAATACATGCTATACAAATTGCTAATTGTTAGTTTAAGTTAACCTAAGTAGTTAACTAATGTTATAAATAAATAAAAAAACCTTAAAGCTTGTCCATGTAAAAATTGCCCATGTAATGAATACTTTAATGTAATTTAAATATTTTGCTACATTTATGCATTTGGCAGATGCCAAATAGCAAATCCAACTACACTTTGTAGCTCTTGTGCCCTACCTGAAAATTGATCCTGTGACTCTGTTATTCGAGTACTATGCTTACACTTTAACATTCTATTCTTGGCTTAGAAGACTTATAGAAAAGGTTTTAAAGGTTTGTCACAGGGGTCTGATGTAAATGTCCTCCATGATTAAAGACCTACTGGGCCTTGTGGTGCAGCTCCACCTCTGGGCTTAGTGAGACCAGCCAGTGGTCTCACTGAGTGGGCTCAGTCAATTATTTAAAATGTTTCCTAGCAGTATGTTTACTGTTATAAAATCTTTATAGATACTTTTGCTTTTTTTGGTAACAGTTATTCTTGTTCACATTTTCTTTTAATTGATTGATTACACATGTGTTTTATTGGTCACAGGTGTTGAAGACATACAAAGACAATACACTGTGTATTTTTATATGCTAATTAATCTCATATATCTCATAATATGATCCTCTGTAATATATCCTCCAGGGGGCAAGTAAAAATTAATTTCTGGTTCTGCATGGAAGAACAGGTGAAAACATGAGGATATGAAGTGTATGTGTTTATATGTGTGTGTTTGTGTGTAGGAGGTTTTGCAAACTTTGCTAACCACCCAAAAAATGTAAAAACACCTTTATTTAAGGGACCAAATTATGTAAAAATGCCAAAATGGTTCGGTTTAAATCAATAGGAGGTTCCCACCATGATATAAATCATCTACAAAAGTGTGTCGTGTTATGCACCTTTCAAGCCAAATGTTCCTGAAATTGACGGCTGCTCCCCGGTGAACTTCTTTGGAGTTTTCTGCTTCCTCCCTGGCTCAAATGGAGAAGAACAACAACAAGAGGTCAAACATCTCAATAACAGGGCAAACAATTACATCCAGGTTTTTTCCAGGCCACGTTTACAGCATTCATTAAAAAACAACAACACCCAGAAGCTACATTACATGCCACAGCACAAATCTGCACACAGATCTCCTGAACATGTTTATGAAAGAAATGTCCTAATTACATATATCATTGTTGCTGACTAACTCACTTGAAAATTAGCAACACCAAGATTTTAGTACAGGGCTACACTAACTAAAATGTACAGTACAGTAGAGTTGTTTCTCCCATAAATAAGCTACTTTTTACTAGTTTAGCTGCAGCTGTAGTAGTGTAGTGTAACTTTGCAAAATTATGTTACAAAGTAGGATTATAATTTTACAATAATTTAACATAACAAAATAATATAAATAACAAAATAATATAGTTGTATTATTGAGGTTTGTCCTTTTTTGGAGGTTTATAGTATAAATTGATCTGTTTAAATGCTGTTTACTGCTGTAATCCTACCGTGTATCTTTGTGTTGTTGTTGATCAATCTATTCTAATTATAGTATTTAAAGAAATAAATATTACATGTTTACCCATTTTAAAAAAAATATTGTTTCTTATACTAAGCTAACTACCTTTTCATTTATAGCTTTTAGCGTAGTGCAGTAGTCTGATTGACTTTCGGTACTCTAGTTTACAAGAAGCGTGTAACTTTTCGTGTAGCCAGCTACATTAGTCTGAAGTCTGTAGCTTGGGAAGCTTCAGTTTGAAAGCAGCTTGACAAACACAGCTCATTAATAAGGCTCAAACGTCAGTGCACCCGAGGCAACTAAGCACCTGCTGTTTTACATGTTCCCCAATATTCAGTGTTTCAGTGTCAGAGGTGAGAGCGGAGATGTTCTGTGTCACTGTTTGTGACCGTGTGTATGCGTTATAATAGCAGACTTGTCAACTTATGTCACACAAAAACAGCTGCTCCAGCACTTTTTTCTGACATTTCAGATGCAGACAACGCCTCCCCACACATGTGTGCAGCTCTTGCCCCTGGCTCCTCTGTGGAACAACAAACAACAGAGCCATGTACCCAAACAAAGGCCATAAATAGCGGCCTCGCAGCACAAGCCATGCGACATCTCGCTGCGTCTCTGCCAGGCAGAGACAGGGACAGCAGCCACCACCAGCTACCAGAGGGAAACTTAATGACCGTCCCTAAAACGTATCTGAGACAGAGCTCTCACACACTGCTGTGTGACAAGTATTAGTACACACTAAGTTATTTCAGTGTCGATTGGTAAATTTAAAATGTTGTAAACTAAATTATGTGACAAGTATCGTGTAAAAGTTAATTTTGTATGTATTAGAACTTTTAATAACCCATAATGAATGTTAAAACTATAAAAACATACATATCAGATTGTCTTAAAAACATTTGAGCATAATTTTATTAAGATATTTAAATGTGATATTTGCAAATATATTTTTATATAAGTCTCCATTTTCTCTTTCTAAGGAACATGTTTTAATGAATCCACTGAAGTGTCTGTACTTAAAATGTACACTGTGTTTGTTTACACATCGTGAGGTATGCATCACACCATGGTATTTTGACACAATACTCAATTGTGGTATAATACAGTAGTAATCTCAGTGTGTAGCAATCTTACTGTGCTTCATTCTTTCAGGATCCTCCTCGGGGAAGGGTGGTGGTAGACTGCCCCCCTCGCTCTCACTGCCCCCAGTGTCTACAGACGTCCCCTGCTGCTGGGAACACTGCTGCTGCCTCCTCTCCGACCTTTGGGGGGCGCACTCCCCATTTTGTGAGGGCTGAGATACCTCCTGGGTCTTCTTCACCTTGAAAAATACGGGTGATGGAGGGCTGTTCTCTGTGGGCCTTAGGGGAGAACAGGGAACACAGGCTATTACAGTCAATCCCCAAAAGACGGGTACCATAGTAATACAAAAGGACCTCATCTGGAACCTACTAATGACAGTGTAGAACACAAAGCAGGTCCTAAAGTCATTCCTTGTTGTTTTTGGTCCTGAGTTACAAGCCAAAAAAATCTGAACTGGATGCAAAAATGTATCATGAATACTAAACAAACACAGGCAAACCATCAAGGAGCAAGATGGTTTCAGGAATAGGGCAGTGAACTTTCAAACCTTTTTTTGGCATTCCCCTTCACATGGCTTTTCTGCTGTTTGGATTCGGGCTTAAGGTCGGGTTTGGTGTCCAAGGTGACCCCGGACTTGGTCTCCATGGTGACCCTTTCTGGGTGGTTCCACAGTTTGTGCTTTTGAAGGCGCACCTTAGTGGCAAACACAGCCTCACAGTATGGGCATCCGTGACTCAGTTTCTCTGCTATGGTCGCCTGAACAACACACACACACACAAACAGAAATGCCATGTGCCGTATTAGCTCACAGATTCAAAAGAACATGACAGATGGAACATATTGCATTAACACACATACTGTATACAACAATATGTGCATGGGTTGTGCAACGGAAACCATATAAATGTATTAGATATTTTGTTTATGATGATTAAATTGTAATGCAGTTTAAAATAATCATTGATGTTTACATAATTTGTATACTTGTGCTCTTATTTAGATTTAAAATTTAAAAGATTTAAAATTGACTTAGTATTGCATCACTTTAGGTATATTTCAGACAAGTTCATAATTTCAAACAAGCCATCAAACACACAGACACTTTGTTAAAGACCTTGGCATTACATGCAATAGTTCTCGCAAGTTCCTAGAGCAGATTTTAGCAAGCTGTCAATGCGCTGTGCTTTAGCATGCTTTAGCATAACAGTCTAACAACAACTGCTAGCAGCGCGTTAAAACCCTCTTGAAAAACTTGTGTTTCTATTTTCACCCCCTTTAAAGCACTGCGGCTACAGCCATCAAAAAATCACTTAAATAAATAAATAAAATGCAATAAACTTAACAAATGCAATAAATAATTTAATATTACAATACATTTTAAAGACAATACTGTAAGCAGTGTTCCGGTAGTTATGCATGATCTGTAGGTTTGTTTTTATGATTACTGTTCGTTTGGTGCAATAAATGTTTAATGTTTAGTTTATAGTTAATCTATATATCTGTCACCCTAAAGGGCATGTCGGTTTTGAACAAAAGGAGTTTTGCACATTCCTGTTGGTTGTTTATGTTGGTTGTACATGGTTTTAGAGTGTAATATATTGTTTGGATTCTTAATTTTACCCCTTGGCATCTCTGATAATGATATTTAAGTCCATAAATACTGGGGAATTCCAACCAACAGCCCGATCTCGGACATTTCACCCTGGAACGACTTTTAAACTCCTCTTTCCACTGAACCATCATATGAGCCTGCAGCCAGAGAAGCACACAGACAGTCATTAGAAACTATTAGCAATCAATTCACACACAGCAACTCTTTATGAGATGTTTTTCCTTCAGGCACAACAGTTGGAAACCATTTGGAAAGCCCCCTTACTCCTCTCACAAACGGCATTTAAAAATTCCCTTAATCCCACACTGGCGAACTTTCATATCTTTAGCATTGGCCAGAAAGTTGTATTGCTTTACTCACCGGAATATTGCGCAGTTCCTGCACCTCCATACGGGGGCGCCCTTTCTTCTTGCCCTCTGATTTCTCATTACAGGAGGTACCTGAGAAATAATATTTAAAATCATGAAACAAAATTCACAACACATTTACTTTTAAAATAAATTGAAATAGAAAAATATAGGAAAGGATTTTGTTAGGAATTAATGGGACTATAAGTGGATGCTTTATACCAGATTTAGAGGGTGATTATGGGGAGGATTATAAATGTGTCCAGGGAGACATGCCATATTTATTTGAGCCTCTACCTGCTGATAACCAAGATGGTGTTTGGGACGAGAATGCTGAAGGTCACTTTCACCCTCAAAAGCATCTTTTTAAATCCCAATTATAAAGTGATTCTCTAATTTCTATTTTGATTTGTTATTTTCGGAAAATTACCTATATATTCAATAATCAATATTAAAGGAATAGTTCACCCAAACCTTCTGTCATCTTTGAATCAGCCTCATTAATTTCCCATATATCTTTCTTTCACTGGTGGAAAACCAAAGGTGAAGCTGACTTTAAACAAAGCATGCTTCTGTGGAATTCTGATCTTATCCTCTCCTACCAAAAATTCCTCGGTTTTATCAAAAACGACCCATTAACCTTATTTAAATTAATGATTGGCTAAGAAACCCCCCCCCCAACACCTCACAACGCTGTAGCACTCCATATGTTCCAGACATGCCCTCGGGGGCTTTAGCGAAGCTTAACGAACATTTAGAGACACAGTCAATTGCACATGCATTCTGCGTACAAATTAGTAGCATTGCTTATTTGATGAAAGTCTCAGGGGAATAAGATAAGATAGCACGTGTTTGTTTTCTGGTTAGCAGAGGTCACGGAAGGTTTGGCACACATCCATACGAACGGTGGCAAGGTCAAACTTTTAGCAAACTGAAGCTAATTACACACTAATACTCCATAGAGGCCTGCTGGCTTATGGCTGCTAAGCAACTAAATAATAAGGACACTTACAAAGTGGCTTCAGACAAATTGCCTGATGTGAGTGTTTGTGTGTGTGTAAATGACAGTGACTGTGGACAAAGACCTTTCACAGACTAGAGTAAATCAACCATTAATCAGCCATGTCTGTGACACAGCACTAGGAGGACACACTCTCTTTAAAGGGATAGTTCATCTGAAAATAAATTCCTAAAAATTCTTAAAGAATCTTGAATGAAGCTTGACAGATATGGTCACTATGAACAGTTGTTGTATGTAAAACAGCTATATAACAATTTTTCAAATATCTCCATTTGCTCTCCAGAAAAAAATATAGTAATATAAAAAATAGTAATATGTGTTTGAAATGAAATTAGGGTGATTAAATCATAACATGAATTTTTATTTTTCGGTAAACTATTCCTTTACGCATCACATACACACATCTTTAGCCTCTTCCCCTCTCTCTCTCTCTCTTTCTGTCTCTCTGGGTATCGAGGGTAGGTTCTTTACTGCCACACTCCTCTCTCACAATTAGCTGTGTCCTCCATCACACCAGTGCTGCCAGCCCCGCGACTCTTCTTAGAAGCATGTGGGAGGAGTGGAGAGCACTGTTAGAGTGAAGAGGAGGGGGAGGAAGGGCAGGTCTGCAACCAGACAACGTGCTAATTACATGTCACTGAATCCACACCATCAGCCCTTTTTTCACGTGTTAGCTGCAACAGTGGCTTGGCTTGCTCTTTTTCTCCTCTCCTCCCACTGATGACCCTGTTCGCCGGGGTTGGCAGAGTGGGCTGTGGTTGCTGACTGAAGCCAGGCGCTTTTGAGAACTGAGAGCACGTGTGTTTGAAGACATAAAGCTAAAATTGACCCTACTTATGTTCTTAATAAATGTCCTTTAATAAATAATGTTCATAATTCAACAGCACGTGTTGTTCACATGGTCACATCTTAGGCAGGGGAAAAAGTAACCAATAATATCTCGTCCTACTTTTCACATCCAATCAAATCCCAATAGACAAAAATCAAGTCTTATGCTGTATTATTTCCTGTTAAATGTATGTTAACATTAAAGGCGATATGTGTAATTTTTCAATGTTAAAATACTGTCCCCAGTATTTTATTTCAGTGTAATACGCAGTTCAATATACAGCTTATATTACAGCAATATAAGTTATCTGTTGGTTGAATATTGTGGTGCAATCAAAATTGCTATGTTTGTGTCTGAACATGCTAATCAGCCCGACTATCAACACTGGTTCAATCATTGATATGAGTTTGGGGCAGGAACATCTGTTTGTCTGACCCATGGCAGACAGACAGGGTCCTCCGGAAACCTCACAAAGAAACACCAGTAACAGAGAAATGACACGCTTCCTTTAAATGTGTTACAAAATCTGTTTCATGTTGTGTTTAAGAAAAATGTGGTTTAGTTCTGCAAAAACAGCCCAAGTTTCGGGTCGGTATATAACAAGTCTAAACAATAAAAGCAGCAAGATGCTAAAATGAGTGAAAACACTGCCATTATCAGGCCCTATTTTAGACCAATATGTCAAGTAGCTTTTGAGGTGCAGTCTGAGGCACTCAAGCCATTATCAGCCACTGAGGAACAGTGCAGGTGGGCCACAAATTGGCACATCCTCCTTTCCTACAAGCATAACAAATCCATTCTAATGTGTAATCACGTTCCTTTGTTCTCATCTACCCTACAGCATACAGAGCACTCAGAGAGGAAATAAGCCCATTACCCAGAGTTCTTTGTGCTACATACCAAGTACACCAAAAACCAAAGAATTTGTGCACAATATTGATCTAATTGAAATTTGTTAGTTTTTGATTGATGCAAAAATATTGATTCACGACCATTAGGTACAGTATGTGATGCTTAGATTTTCTACGCTTGTGTGCCCACTTTCTCACATTCGCATGAACAAAAATATGAACATAAAATCTTCCAGTCTTGTATACACTGGGTTCTCAATAGCTTTAAATGGTTTAAAACAGGCAGGGCAAATTCTTTAAATGACTTCTTTAAATGACTATTATTTGACCTATAAAGATCATGTTTGTGAAGGGATTCTCATCGTCATCATTACAAACATTCCTGAGGCTTCTTTGTGCAGGTATTCCTGTTAGTCCTGAGGTTTTGGTCCTGTTGGATAATGGATTAGACCTAATCTTTGATCTTATCCAGAGGAGGGCTGGGGAGTCATGCTTGCTGCTAGAAGCATTGTGGTTGGATTTGAATTCAGACTGTTAATGATAAAGAGAATTATAGCGATCTGTTCTGGCTGAATTAGGTAGATATGCAAGATTGTTGGGGGAGCAACCAGGAATGTTGCACAATGAAGTCTGTGTGTACTTTGTGTGTGTGTACATGACTACTTAGTGATAAGAAGCATAAACACAGATGTGTCAGAATGACAAGGGGGTTTTTATGAAGGAAGATTTAATGTCATTATGGCACTTTTGAAATGAGGTATGAATTTTAATTCCTGCCTGCAAACATAAAGGTCCTTTAGATAAAGAGGCATAATTAAAAATGTTGCTCTCGGGGAAGACATGTTTGTGTGGCTATGGGAATGAAAGCCACTTGTCTGGGTATGTGTCAGCCTATGTGTGGATGTACAAGCAAACTTCTTCATTAGTGGTGTTTGCTAGGGCAATTGCTATCGTTCATACTTAGAGTTAGGGATTGCAAAAAACTCCTAACCCACTTTATAACCGACTTTTCACCTGGTGGGAAATAAAAATCCCATAGACTTCAGTAACCAACTAGCAACCTTCCAGAATATCTTAGCAACCACTTAGTAAAGCTAATACCTTAACCAGCACTCAAAACATTCTAGCAACTGCTTAACAATGTGCTAAATACATTCTGAACACCTTGGCAACTGCTTAGCAACCACCTATAACACCCTAGGAACCATAAGCAATGTATCATTGAGTTTTGCACAGACATGTACTGTTTACACTTTCTTTAGAAAATGTACAAAATCTAGTTAGTATCACCATGGTCTATAACCCATTATGTGTTCTTACACGGTACAATATAACAACTGTACAAGCTCTTTAAACACACACACAACTAGTCATTGTTTTGCCCAAATAAACCAGTCTCTGTTCCTTACCAACACCCAAGAACGCCCCTCTCCCCAAGACCCACACATTCCCTGAGACACAGAAACAACTATTGTAGAAAGACATTGTACATAATTATAAAATGGTAAAATGCGCTCATGACCACAGACACACACGGTTCTGCTGTAATTTCAGAGAGAGAGCGAGACCCTCCCAGCTGTCTTTGGCTGCAGCTGCACGCTGTTCGTTTTCATCCTCACTGGAGCAAGAAAGAGAGATAGAGAGAGATGGTAGAGTGAGAGCGGAGTGCTGCCAACTGCATAATGCTCTCAAATATCCCAACCACTCTCCTTTCTCTCT
>JAZGTJ010010253.1:0-18328 GCA_036877575.1 Botia almorhae | reverse complement strand
GAGATTGCAGAAGATGTTTGGTGGGAAGAGCTGAGAGAGAGATTGCAGAAGATGTTTGGTGGGAAGAGCTGAGAGAGAGATTGCAGAAGATGTTTGGTGGGAAGAGCTGAGAGAGAGATTGCAAACAAAGAGTTGGATTGGTTTAAAATTGTTAATCAAAATATTCTGCAGATTCAGAAATGAGGCCGTACAAGAAAGAAGTACATTTGTTTAAAATGTTGTACACTTACAATCCTGATCTAGCATAATTTTTGCAACCAATGTTTTTTTGAGAAAAATGTGAAATTATGCTTTTCAAAAATGAGCAGCAGGTACAACAGTATGACATGTGGAGGACCCTGAATCAGTGCTGTAACTTCTGTGCGAAGCTCTGACCTCTCTCTCTCTGTCTACACTGCTTTTATAAAACACCAGGAGACCAAACCCAGTGCTGCCTGCTTTCAAATGTCACTAAACATCAAATCGTAATCATCTACTGATATCAAAGCATAAGGTCAGAGTCCAGATACAGTCAGCCCTGAGAGTTTCTTTGCTTCATATTATTCATATTATTTTTCTTCTGTATCTCTCAGCATGACACTGACAGAACTGTAATGACCTTCATATCGGAAGACAGCGTAACTGGCCTCAGATCTGTCATGCATCAAAACTTCATATATAAATGCAGAGTGAAATCCTTGTTAGTGTGTCATACCAGGATGTTTTCTTTGGGTAAATGCGCAATTTCTGTGTGACTAGTACCAGCAAAGGAAATTGCAGAAATAATGATCTGCCATTGGTTGAAGATCATCATCATTGGTTGTACCCATGTTTGGCAGGTGGAGATTTTTAGATGAACAGATCATTGGGTCACAGTGTTTGGGGGGTGGAGATTTTCAGATGAACAGATCAGTGGGTCACAGTGTTTGGCGGGTGGAGATTTTCAGATGAACAGATCAGTGGGTCACAGTGTTTGGCAGGTGGAGATTTTCAGATGAACAGATCAGTGGGTCACAGTGTTTGATGGGTGGAGATTTTCAGATGAACAGATCAGTGGGTTTATAGGCACAGTGTTTGGCGGGTGGAGATTTTCAGATGAACAGATCAGTGGGTTTATAGGCACAGTGTTTGGCGGGTGGAGATTTTCAGATGAACAGATCAGTGGGTCACAGTGTTTGGCGGGTGGAGATTTTCAGATGAACAGATCAGTGGGTTTATAGGCACAGTGCAGGGCAGTTTACTCTCTTTACTCTGCTGACACAATGCTAAGATAATCATGAGATGTGACAATTGTGTGTTTTCAGGAGCTGACCTTTGAGAGACAGGAGAACACTCGCCTGTTGAATGCCCACCAGGACAAAGACGAAGTGATTGTTAAGCTCAAGGAGGAGATCGACCTTCTAAACAGGGTGAGGAACTGACAGCAACACCTAAACATGAGATTTTAACCTGTAAACATGTCTTCCTGGATTGTGCTTTAGTGCATACATTACAGCAATATTCATAGTTCAGCATGATTTGTTTTACTTCTCTGGTTGAAGTGTTTGTCGTTCTGTGCTTTTACCCGAGTTGTGCATCCCATTAAGCCAGTTCCTAATAAAACAGGGTTATATTTACCCTTGTTTTTCCTGTGCTAATGGACATTACTCATCAGCTAAGCACTCACACTATCTCACAAGTATCTCAGACGTCTGTGGATCTCAGTTGTGTCCATTTAGCAGGTGTTTTGTCTTCTGTAGAGCTCGTTTTCCTTCTCCCTCCACTTTCCCTCGTCTTTAAAACAGCTGTCTTACTGAGCACAGAAACCATTACCAGATTACCATGTTGCTATCTCACGGCAGTCAGCTCCGTATGGTAAAGCTGCTCTGCGGCTTATTGGAAGATTTTAGTTACCCTCTGCGTTAGGGTAACAAATGCTCACAGGACTCACAGTGTTTTTCCTGTTAACTCTCAGTGCGAGAGCGCTGCCCCTGAATTGGGCCTGATTGGTTATTTGATCAAAGTTATAAACTTGTCGTCTCTTGTGGGGCAGATTTCAGGCTGGGCTGGGGAAGTGATGGACTTCCTGTAAAGCAGTATTTGTTGCCCTGTAGTTTCATGTTGTTTTGTTGTGAACCATGTTTGCTATCAAACTGAGCATCTTCATGACTATGAGGAACATCAGATGATCTCTAGGTTCTGGCGAGTGAGGTTTGGTAATGTAATTTCCCAGATAGTTTAACATGACACCCTCACTGGAGAACACAAAAATATTCAAGATTAAAGTCTTGGTTTGTGAATGGTTACACTTCTGCTTTGAAAGACAACTTCAACAGCTTGAAATGACACAAGCCAAAATCATTTCAAATAAAACAAGGTTTCACTACTTCATACTTATGTGGAGCTCAATTAGTTAAATAATCCCTCTCATAGTTTCATGTCAGTAGAAATCTCTTACACTGGAAAACAGACACTTTCAGTAATGAGTGTCTGTTGAGTTCAGCAACTGTACGGCTTCCAGAACTACAGTATGTCTGCTTCAATTAACTGCAGTCTCTTTGTACTTTAACATGTTCATTTGGCTATAACAAACCTCAGTCATTTCAGTATAACTCCATCACCTCCTGAGAACTAAGCCATTAAACTGTGTTAATGTTTGAAAAGCATGTCAACAGTACATCTAACTTAAATTTGCTCTGCATTCAGCTTTTTACAAATGGCAAAGTTTTACTGTTTTATCAATTTGATGCACATTAAAGTTGCCTTAAGAATTTCTAAGAAGCCAATTTAATGGTAACTAACTGTTAACTAACATTTGCTAGTTTTATCAGACCCCTGTGATTCAGTAGCCCAGCCAGCTCAGTTTCTCCGTCTTTGACTGTCAACACTGAACCACAGAGCCACATTTAATCATTCTGCAGATACACCCAGCTGGTGCTTCTGACTCTTTCATGCTGGAATAGTTTTCTGTGTCTGGGATTGTTGTCCAGTCTGGTTACAATCCAAAACAAACAGAACTTGTGCAGTGGATATTATAGATGAAAGACAGATCTATACTGCCTTCAAAATTAACCAGATGGAGGCGACTTAGTAGACGACAAGCATTGGATTTGGACACGCCTCTCCAGCTGTGTAAATTGCCAGTGAAAGCAAGACTAAACACAGACTAAAACTTGAACCAGTCACAGGTTAGGATTTAATGTGGTTTCAGCCTTGTGGTTTCATTACAGTTTTTTAACCAAAAATGTCCTGCATAAATACAGTAGGTACCCAAAACAACTATTTGGTCCTATTCAAATACACTGGAAGTGGATGCACTAGTTCCACTTGTAATTTTCTCTTTTTGGTCCAAATTGTTCATTGGTGCACTTACATTTGTGCAGATTATAATTTTTGGGCTCGAGTAGAGTTCACCAACCATTCTCAATATTGGTTAATAAATTGGAAGCGGGATTGTCTATTTATTCTATAGGATGTGGACGCCTATAAATGAATGTTAAGAAACAGATATAATCAACAGTAACAGCTATACTGTTGTGTTCCTAACAGGATCTGGATGATATTGAAGACGAGAATGAGCAGCTGAAACAGGAAAATAAGACCTTGCTCAAAGTCGTTGGTCAACTTACAAGGTAGAACCAAGAAATGGAGTCTAAGTGTCCCACTGTCAGGACATTTTCCCAAGAGCAGCACCACCTCTCGGCTCCATTCTTCATGTTACTAATTCATCACTCCCTGGAGGAGGACTTTTGTGTGCTTTCTGGAGGCTTTGAGAACCTGGAGAGCCAGAAGATCAGCAGAAAGAAAGCCACTCAGTACAGCGTTACTTGAGGCCTCCTGCCTGTACAAGGAAGTGATGTTTTATTTCATGTAAAAATGTACGTACATAGTTAATGGCAACACTTGTTTTAATGCTTAAAAAACTTTACAAAAAAGGAGATGCTACATACAGTTGAATGTATGTAGCATCTCATCAAATTAAGTGTTTTTACAATCAGACTGCAAACATTTGACCCGTGAGGCAGAATCTGTGTTATTTCACACATTGTGCTGCCCAGTTTTTCCTCAAAGACCACGTTCATGCTAAACTTTAAGGATCTATAGAAACAAATCCAGATAAAGATCATTTATCAGCCTCTGTCTGTGTTTATGGGCCATTTTAACCTGAATAACTGCCGGGCAGGTGGTGGTGGTTATTGTCTGCACCACGTACACATCCTCCAGTGTAAAGAGTGTCTAGTTAATATTACATTTAGCATTGACCATTACATTGTATATGATTCAAACCTTTACATGGTATCAGTTAGCTGTAGCTCTTCATTACGTACGTTTAGCAAGATTTCTATTCTGGGCTGCTGCACATTTTAAACCAAATCAAGCCAAGATGTTATTACATGCATTCATGTGATCGACAGCACCAGGCCGTTTATAACTTTTGAATGAATGAGTTGTGTGCTGATCATTTTGGGCTTCATGTTTGTGTTGATGCTAATCTACAATGCTAAAGATATATTTTCAGAGGTGTTTGTGTTTGTTTTTTAAGGGTATTGGGATAGGAACGTCTGTGGCCCATCACTGCGTGTAATGCATGTACAGCAAAGATTGAATAAAGGATTAAATGAAATCTCTTACCAGATCATTGGTGCTGTATGCAGTAAGCAGTTACTGTAATGATGAAAATGTTTATGTGAAACTGACTCCTTTCTCAGGACTCAACTTTTAAAGACTGTGCTGTATGAACAGAACTGTACTGACAACACTCTCACACACAAACACTCACACACTCACTCTCTCACACACACACACTCACACACACACACACACACAGGTTGTGTGTAATGTGGGGTAAGATGAGGATACATGTCATCTGAAGGCTGTAGATCCAGACAGCAGCTTCCACCAGAGCTGCTCCCAAATACGTCTGATGGATGCAAACTCGACACAAACTAAAGCATTTAAAATGACACAAACATAAAATGTAATGATGCAGAGGACATTACATTCTGTTTTCTGTTGGTTATTATGAATGAGAAAGTACAAACTGGGACGGTCATATCTGGACTCCAGAATGACACAGAACACTCAAACCAACACTGCTGTGTTTGCCTTAAACCTCTTTTTGTCTTGCTGTGTTTGTCTTGTCCACTTTATATGGCGTGATTTTCAAGAGAATCAGAATTCAGCTAAAAAAACACAAGGGTATCATATACCTCCTTTTAGTTTTTTGAGTGAAAATTTTGACTCTTTAATCCTTTTGAAATTTATATAATAGAAAGAGGCAGACACAGCAGCGTTGGTATGAGTGTACGTGTTTTTCTGAAGCGGAGATATAATGTTCCCAATTTGCAGAAAAATTCATTAAAATTGTGGAATTATAATTTATAATATGATATTTATATAACTTATTTGTTTGTGATAATTTGGCTTTTATGTAAAGCATAAAATATGATCTTAACATCATTTACCAGGTTTTAAGACTCACGCAGTTGTGCAGCAATTTCTAGAGTGTGATTTGACTCTGAATAGAATATGCACAGATTGCAACAGCAGGAAATCATAAGGAATTCATTAAAGCATCAGCGCGGTACAGCGCGGGAGGCTTCACTATCTGGAGGATGCAGGAACTGCAGTATTAATAAAGCAACGCTTCTGTGGTCATTAGAGCGCTCACCCTGAGAGTGGAACGCCTGCTATTGCACTAATCCTTCAGTAACTACTTCATCCCCTTTTCCAGCGTTCCAGGACAGGCATGCGTTTGGATTTGCATTTTTATGGAGAAAGAGCCGTGCAGATTCTTCTGGGAAGAGTCAAACACAAACACATCCATTAGTGAACTGAACACTGTTCAACCTTTTGACACGAATCGTTGCTGTAGTAATAACTGGATACTGGTGTACTGCAGTCTAACCCTAGTTATTGCTGTCGAGACCTCATTTTGAGTTGTACATCAGGAACAACAACAGACAAACAGCTTGAACTTACAGCCAATCAATCCCAGCATCACTGAAACACTAGATGTACCTGTAGATGTTCTGTAGATGAACTCCAGGCTGACCTTCATGTCCCACTTTCATCCACAGACAATTTTGCATTGAAAAGAATCTAATAAGCAACACACGACACATCTGGATCAGATCTGGATTACCAGGGAGAAAAACATCCAGAATCCTTGTTTTCCTCATCTGCATTATTAGAAATAACAATGTGAGTTCAGTTTGTGAGGCGGCTGCAGTCAACCGTTATTTGTCACAGAAATTGTCAGCGTATACTAGTTCATAAAACAGTCTTTTTTTATGTATTCAAATATTGTGAATATTTCTTGAATGCTGTGTGAATATGAATTCAGGGCTCAGCGACAGCGACCTGGTGTACGAAATATAATTCTCATCTTTTCAAGTGATTCAGGAATCCTCTTTGTATGTGCAGCTGCTTCACTTGAACAATGTTTGTTTTGTTGCCCCTTATATACACAGATGAATGTTTGAACAAAATATCCACTCACCTGTCAGCAGTAATCAGTAACTATCATAACTACATGAACGATGTGACCTGTTGTGGTTTTACTAGACATTCTGTAGATTACCAGAAGCAGGTTAGAAGACACATCTGTTAAATGTGCTGCAACACTATACAAATGAAATTGAAATGCTATTTAATTCATCACCCTTGCTGCTATTTTTGAGAAACCACATATTTTTAGTTTATAAAATATTAGACATGTTACTAATATTAATATATACTAATATATATAAGCAAAACTGAAAGTCATACTCGAGATACATATTAACCTTGTGGAGTTGATAAAGTGTATCTTCAGAAGATTGCGCCCTCTGGTGGTCTGGAGTCACAGGCCCTCAATAAAGAGGCACAGGTCTGGCTAACCTCAATGATGATAATACATAATAGACTAAATAATAGAAAAGGCAAAATATTATCTGTCAGAATAGAAATGAAATAAACTGATGATGTAAGAATTCATTGAAGTTTCATAACGTGGCTGGAGATGTTTTCCTCTGTCTAACATCACGTAACCTTTCTCAGACACTGCACTCAGCTTGAGTTTGATCATGCAGCAGACAAAGGCTCTCATCTCATATTCATGGCTCTTAAGCAGAACTCAGAGATCTACTCCGAGATTAAGATGACTGCTGAGTTATGCAAATGCATGTAATAGTGAGAGGCGCTTAAAGTCATGTGTACTGAAATGCATTTGATCCTGCAGAGCTGATAGCCCGGCGACCCTCACACACACGTGCGCACACGTCTCTTATTATCAGTCCTTCCATGTGATTGCTCCTGTGAGGAAACTCTGAACTGAAGACATGAAGATGCTGTTACACCATTACGATACGACTCGCTCTTTAAACTGCATGCAGGTGTTGCCAGTGAATGGCTATGTTTAACTTAGTGTGCAGTATAAACAGCAGTATGTATATTTACCTCTCAGTGCCCCAGACTAAAGAGAGGACTCAATAATGTTTACAAATTCTAAGCTGTTTAAACAACATCAAGCCAAAAATATTTCTGCTTATTAAAATAATATTTATATTTATATTATTTTAAGGAAGGTAAGAGAGCAGAAGACTAGGGAAACACTGCCCAACCCCAATATCTACAACAGCACAGCAGACTCCCCAGTGACAAACATGACAAGCAACAAAACACAGAAAATATACAATGAATAAAATGTCACTTACATGATCATAACAATGTCAAGCTGGAGTTTCCAGTTATAACATCTAAAGACACGACAGGACAGTTTTCTTATTCCGTGGATCTCTGTTCTCCTCCTCTGTTACCAATACAAACAGCTGGCAGAATATGACATATATTCTGCAGTACTGTGTAAGCATTAAGCTGGTATTCCTTTCCAAACAAAACTACTGTAACACATCAGTTTTACAATATACAGCACTGGGTTTACTGTGTGTGTGTGTGTGTGTGAACCGTGATGAGATTTTGTGCTGGTTGTACTGGGGCCTTCAAAGTCAGTGTGGGAATTCAATTTTTTAGGTATTAGCATGCTAATTTTTTAATTAGTTTTGCATTCCCTTACAATTTACAGAAATTATTGAGAGAAAATGCAAAACAAAAATAAGAAAATTCCCCCTCTGTCCCCTAAGGGGCTCCGCAGGTTTGATTTACAAATACAGTAGGGACGAAAATGGACAAAAACAGTGTCTGGACACCCCAACCATCCTAAATAAACTAAACATTTTAATGGAAATGAAGAAATGCAGGACAGAATATTTAGTAGTATTTGGTACTTTTCCACCATAAGGGGAAGCGTGACAAACAAGCATTAGGACTCCAGAAGTTGACCTTCCCTAAAAGGTCAGGGGTATTTATAGATGTGACATCACTCACCCTCTGCTGTCAAATCTATTTTATGATAACTGACATCATTTATTATAGCACATCTGAAGGCACAATGGAACAGTCCCTTCAAAAGCACTCATACAAAAATGTACCAGTGTATGCACACATACATACAGACAGACCGTTAGACAGACAGACAAATAGATGTCAGATTAAAAAAAGCTCTTGAGAAATTTCTGTATCAACAGGAAATAAAACATTTTTTATTGAACATTTGTGTATATGAAGTTATATAACAACAGTCAGAAATTCCACAGAGTGAATCACTACACAAAGTGAAAGAAACCTGTAAAACACATCATTAAAATGAAGGTATACACAGCAATATAACTGTCAGCTGGTCGCTTGGGCCGGCAGTATGGCAACAGTTCTACAAGATCACAGAGATAAAGTCCACACACAAAATTACTCAAGCAGGCAGTTGATACACACAAAGGCAACTAGGATTTCCCTACAGCATCAGATTCTAAATCTTAACACAGCTTTTCTTGAAAGGTTAATCGTGGCTTTTTGTCGTGGTATTGTTTGCCATTAACTGAGCGATTGGGGGTTTTATGTGGTTGTTGGGTGCAGTCGTCAAGAGCTGTTTGTGTGCTTTGGTGAACTTCAGGAAAAGACAGCATTGTTGTGCAGGGCTAGAAATGGCTTTTATACTATACAAACCCCTGAAGTGCAATAAGCAATGCTGTCTTTTACTGTACATCTGCTTCTGTACCTATTTTATACATATAGATATATATACTGTATATATAACGGGCAGACACCTGATTTTACAATCACACCCTTTTGCTATAGGAAATAAGCATTATAATAATTTTAAGATTGTTACATTTTTGTGACTCTATAACGGCTTTTCATCCTCATTTTTAAAACAAGTTTTTTGTTTGATATAAACAAGAGTAATGTAGGAGTCGCTTTAGTTGAGCATGTATCATTTACACCTATAGTTGTGATTATATGTTGAAGACGCTTCGTCTCCAGGCTAGAGCTCTCTGACAGGGTAAGAAATCATATTCAGCTATAAAAAACACGTGAATCAATATTTATTGCAACATTGAAATGAAAGTGCCAACTATACTTGGTCCCACAATAAAGTAAAAAACAAAACACACAGTCCATACTGTACATTCTGATATCCATCATAAATATAAAATGGTGTTCAATAGCAACAACACTAAAGGAACAATAACTAGATAATAATCATGAATGTCATTAAAACAGTGTTACAAAATGGTACAAGCCAATTATATTGATAGTACAACATATACGTTTCTATAACAACATACAATTCTCTTAGATCCATAGTGATCTCAATAATGAGGAACTTATATCAGGACAAATATAAAAATATATACACTTATTTTGGATGAGAGAGATTCTTCATATATATATATATTTATATAAATGATGTCATGTCTGGGTACATCCTGTGTATGTACACCCAAACATTTGGATGGTTGGATCTGTGTGCAGGAAAACCCAATGAGGATAAAACAGAGGAATCTGGAGCTCCATACTACACACAATGTATATGTGCTGTGATCTTACTCGACGATGCTCATGGAATATGTTTCACTGTAAAGGGTTTTGTTTTTTGTCTTTTTTGCCCCCCCTACTGGGCAATGCTACCCGTTATTTCAACACTAGAGAAAGAACACACAAATATTGCACAGTGCTCAACAAAATGCTGTGTGAACAGACTAGCATGCGCTAGCATTGCCTTGCTCAAGAATAGCTCCGCCCTCCGCCCACCGCCATGGTTATCGGCGGTCATTAGAAACTGACGGTGCTTGACTGATGTTTCTCCCTAATTCATTCGTGCTCTTTCACACCATTTATGTAATAGAGGAATGGTAGCACAACATCACTACAGTAACAAGATGGCCGCTACCCACTGAAAACTACAACGCACACTGCGGGCACAGTGATACACAAAGCAGTGTCTAAAGACTCCTATGGAATGACAAATAGCTGTTTTCTTCTTTTATTCACAAGTAACAGTGATATCAACTACATAGTAACATTGAAAACACTTAGTAACTCCCTCTGAAGTGTACGCGAGAGGTTCCTCCAAGATAACTTATGGTTTTAATGGACTAAACTTCTAATGACCCTCTTGTCAGACCCATAGTAAAGGACATTAGAATGTAACATCAACATCATCTGTGCAGACCATTAACTTTTACGGTTATTGTTAAAGATTCGCTAACGTTTGGCCGGGATGTCAGAACTGCTCAGCAGTCGTTGCTGTGGATTTGATTGGACAGAAGCTCCTAGACGTCAGCTGAAGCTCCCAGTGTTAACCCAACCCAGTGTCTTAGATGAAACTAGCATCAATATTGGTTGTATTAGTAACAGTTGTCGTTTCATAGATGGTACAGTGCACAACAGTAGCCACAGAGGAAAGGACTGGCAGTAAGCATGGCTAACTCTATTGTCACTGTTAGAAGGCAACAAAAAGCAAAGACTGCTGTTTAGGGCACCATTGCGGCCTAAATACATTGTTCCTCAATGAACCAAAGCTACAACCACTCTTCTAAGTGGAGTGTGCATGGAGGAAGGGGTCGTGTACATTTTGTACCTCCCTGAAAAAATGGCAGTGTTTAAAAGCTTGCCTCTCCTCTATTAACACTGTACAATACAGAGACTCGAGACTGCATCGAGCACAAGTGTGATGATTCCTCAACATTTGATTTCTGTCTGATTGAAGGCAAGAAAGTTTTTTGAAATACACGCCCTGCTGTAAGTACAACTCCCCTGTTACCCCACAAAGATCATAAAAAATCATGCAGTTACCAAAAATATTCAGACAACGACTTGATCTAAAAACAGTAGTCTTAAAGCTAGAGGTAAAACTCCTGGTTTCAATTTTTGGAGGCTGAACCGTAAATCCTGAACAAAATAAGATTACTGAAAGTAAGCAGTTCACAAAACTCTGCTCATCATGCTTCAGGGACACAACGGCTCCAGAACTGCTCCAGAAATTGTCAGTTTCCAGTTTTGTAAAGAAGACAAATTGGATTTGGGCAAATAAAAGGGTTTCAGAAATCAAATAACGTTTAAAAAGAAGGAAACTGGGGACCTGTGTTACTAAAAGGTAACAGCATCACCATGTGAAGGTCTGTTGGCATGAGAAATGAAAAAGGCTGATTGGTTTTCATCAAGTAACGTAGACGTTTAAGCAAAGCGCACAGGTCCTCCATGTTAATAAATAATTAGTACAAAAACATTGTTATGAAATCATGTGCTTGTAGAATATCCAGCAGCATATTACATATCATGAAACCATATTAGTTAATGGCCTTTGTGTGTGTGTGTGTATATTTTATGTGTATGTTACATCTGTAATGTTTTACGTAAACAAGAAGCGCAGATTCGTCCTTTACGAGTACCTCCACTAGCATCCTGCAGGTAGGAATTTCTTTAACTTGTAAATATTTATATATAGATATATTGTATATTTTAGTGGAATGTAATAAGATAAATTTCTGGTTATATATAATATTGGCTCTTCTATGTCTGCATTTACATCATTTAAAATAGAACATCTTATTAAAAACATCGAGATATACACAGATTAGGAAACAGGTAACAACATACAAACACATAAACTAGAAATCCTCTTGTCTGCATACTGATATATATACACCTGTGGGACAACAAATTCCTCCAGTCATGTGCTATCTATACACATCATATTGCTTAAAAGAAGGGGCATTTGGTGGGAGATTTCACATCATAGGTGGAGGTAAAACAATAAAGGGGAACATTATTGACGGGAGGCTTTAAAACGGACAGAACAACAACAGCTTGAGGGAACAGGGCGAGGTCAACCAAATACAGAGAGGGCAGTTTTTCTAAGACAAGAAAAGAAAAGTGAGGGTGCATGAATCCTTTTATCACTGAGGTATTTACACGCACTGGTAAAGAGCACTACACGGACAAGTTTAGGGGGATTTGGGACGCTCTATTTTTTTTGAGCAGCCAGCAGAGCATCCACTTCCTCTTCTGGCTTGAGGACATGCCACTGAGCAATGGGTCTCCTCGGATTGGCCAGCATATCCGACCAATGACGGAGCTCGGTGCCTGTGCTGTTCAAACCCACAAACACTTTGCCAATGGCATCGTTCTTGCCAATCTTGTCATAGTCCAGAACAGTTATAACAACTTGAACTTTCTGTAACAGAAGGTAAAGAGACACAATTATAGAATGTCATAACTCATTTGGGAGCTCTTTGTCTGAGGCTAATTCACTAATAATTCATTTGTGGAAACTAAAGTGGAAACTGATTTGCGCAGGCTGTCTGTGTTGTTTTAGACCTGTTTAATAGTGAGCTTGGTGCATTTCAGCCTGGATTACTGCACTTGTGAAACAAATAACCAAAAATACACACTGACGCAAAAGTTCACATCATGGACCATTTTCTGAAATACCACCTCAGTGTGAGACTCTGTTCAAGTCTCTGTTACTCTATAACAGCGTGACACTTTGAAGAGTACGTTGGCAGATACCAAAGAAAGGACACAAAATGCCATCAGAGAGGAATAATTGACCTGCAAGCACACAACTTACTGGTGCAAGTTTAGGGTCAATGGCTCCCCCTGAGCTTGCTTACACAGAGCCCAACCCTGCACTGAAAGCCAGCAGAGAATATGAACTGACATCTTCAGAGCCCGATTATCACTCCATCCACCTCTGCTTGGATTTCACTGACCAATGACAACAGGCCTGCAGTCATTGTTCTCAGGAGCCAGAGCTAATTTGTCATATAATGAAATACTGAAAGATGTACAATGAGCAGGAAATTGTTCGTTCGGGAAATGTCTGCTGCTTTGTCTAAACGAGGAGGAAAGGCTCTTTGGTTAACAGACCTCCAGAAACACTCTGAATTCACAGTATCTTCCTCATAAAATGTTTTCTCTGAACCGTGAAATGCTAAATCAATTTGAAGCAGTTTTGCTCTTATTGCACTACCGAGCACTGTGTCCATTTTATTCTCCAGCTAATTAGCAACCAAACTTAATAGAAGCCTCATGCAGAGTGGCTCTGCTTTATCATGCTTCCCAAGTTGTTGGCTGTGGCTTGCCTGTTGTAGCTGTCTCTATAAATTTGATGTGCAGGGTTCATGGAAAATGGGAATTTGTGCTAGATGTGCTGCTGGCATATCGGAGCTCAGTTTCAGAGCATTGAGACTCAACCACTAGTTTAATACCTGGATTTGTTCGAATGGCACTTCGAAGCTGAAAGACTCGTTGTAGTAAGGGTTGAGGGTGTTCTTTTTGATTGTCGTTTTCTTCTTCTTCAGCCGCTTGCCGTTCTGCATCAGGTGGATCTTCACGTAGGGATCTAATAACAGGACAAACAGGACATAGTGTCACTACAAAATTGACAGTATAGCACCATTCTAACACACTGCATCAGTGGCCAGCTGCATGAACTGCTTAGACTAGTCTTACAAGTCAACTAGATTGGACTGGTCATAACTTTCTTATGTCAGCTACATATAAAGGTAGACTGGAGTACATTGAATAAGGAAAGTAAGACTGATTCTCACTAATTGCTAGTTGGTCACCCTGGTTCTTAGGACAGGCTTAACTTAGTGACTCAGTGTGGGGTCTTTAACTTAGTGACTTCACTCGTGTGGGGTCATATATGTCAAAATAAATATGGTCTTATCTGAAACTAGAAGTCGAGATCTGAAAGGTTTCGAGATCCAGACAAGCTTATGTGTTCTCAACAAACCACAAGATTAGGAGTCAAGAAACTGAATTAATCTTAAATACAATTCTGGTAAAGAAGATATTGATGGAAATTGTCTGGAATTATGATAAATGTATCTGTATACTACTAATAATATCAGCACATAACAACACTATAGATTTCAAACTTCTATCTGCTTATAGAAAAAATGATCTACTGATGTAAACTGTGTGTTCTTGAAAGAGATTTTTAGTTACACAACTAGCAGTTGTGTGCGCCGCTGGATCCTCAAGAAAGTGTTCAAACACAACAATCTCTGCCTCAATACTCATTTTCACCCTCTGCAGTTTGTTCCCATCATGCATCTGTTATCATCTGTTTACCTCACCCACTCCTGGCACACCCTCATCTTCCTTGAGTAGCTTTTTGATTGAAACCTCACAATACAAATAAGGGATGAAATATCACAAAATATCTTATTTCTCATCTGTCTGCCCTCCCATTTCTAAATGGAAGAGACTGTGTATTTATTATGTTACACTGCGACTGTAAAGAGGTGCTGATAAGATATTTTATATGCTTTCTGTGCCTTACAAGAAGAATAGATATAATAGCAGTTACTGAGATAACCACTATGTTTCAGAACTCATCTTTGTCCAATATGTCATTCCCACTCATTGTCAGTCCAAGAGGGATTTCAAAAATCTCTGACATTTCCAATCTCTCTTTTTCTACTGATCTAAATTCTTTTTATCTCTGTGAAAATAGCCAGAGGAGCGCACCATTCTGAGAGGAGTGGGCAAGCGAGAGAGAGAGAGTGAGAGAGAGAGAGAGTCTTAGATGTACTGAACTTGCACACATGCATCATTTTTAAGATGAATGTAATGATCTCACTGAACAGAACTGGTGACAGCATCATCAGGATAAAGCTGCTCATAACTGCTGCTGGTCCAGGATTAGATTACCCAACACATATCCAAAGCTTTCAGCTCAGTCTACATCAGTCTTTACCAGCAACACTGTTTGACTGCGCAGAGAAAACATCTTTCTCTATGGTGAAGTTATTAGACTTTATTTATGTGGACAATGTGCATGAAAACCAGATGATCTTCAGTTCACAGCGAGTGTTCATGACATTATCCAGCACTAGTTAGTCCTTATATACCTAAGTCTCCCTAGTCTAGAGCTAATTAATTAAATCTCAATTACAATTATTATTTCTGCTGAAACAACCATGTTTGAGTGGAGGATAAATGACAGTGTTCTGATGACCGGCCCCTCCTGTAGCTGAATCACAACGGAAACAGTCACTGATTATTGGCAGGATACATGCGGGCCTCTTGTTTGAATCACGTTGCAGAATAACTCCCCCATAACAACAATTAAACATGAACTTTTTCTATGGACAAATGCAGAGACAGAAATGTTCCTGTAGTAAAATCATTTGTCAGAAAGGTTTATTTCATAGTGTAAAGCTGGAGTCAGTAACTGGCAGTGAAGCACTCTTAACTGCACAATGTTCACACAAGCTTCGACAAACGATGACACAACGATGACACAACGATGACACAACGATGACACAACGATGACACTCTATAGGAGGTTTTGGGCTTGCGGTTATCACATCACAAAAGTCCTCCAAACACAAACCTCTGAATAAAACCATTACCAGAGCTCATTTCAGTACTGGTTTTAGTACCTTATGAAGCGTGTCAGTTTGTAACTAGCTAACAGTGGAATGCTAATGGCATGCAGGGAAAGTTTGTTGTAAGCTGTGGTGGAAACAGCCCGTCCTCTCTCTCTCTGTGATGAGGTGCAGGTGTGTCTGGTGTGTCTGGTTCTGATGGTCTACCTCTCTGACAGAGGGGTGAGATGGAGCAGGTGTGAGAGAATCAGTGGGGGTGGATGGATGCAGAAGTGAACTGACTGGAGCTGAATGTTATTTCAGCGTATAAGCGCAGCTCTCTGCACGTTCAAAAAATGTACCATCATTTAAAGTACCATCATTTCAAGCTACGTTTCAGAACTCTTAGGATTTGTAGCTATGATTAATTTACATGTAAGAGATAAACCAAATGAAAGTTTGTAAGACCATAAAGAAAACCTGCTAAAACTGAAGGCTTGTGTTTTCATTTGCTTTCAATTTCCTTTTGTGTTTAAATGTAACCTACATAACGTGTATTTCAGAGTGTTAAAACATCATGGATAGTGCGACTGTCATGTTATTGTTTCATATTATTTCTCCACATGCAGAAGTACTTCCAGTTGAGAAGTGGACATCACTACATGTGAGACCCACTCACTCCAAAACCACACAAGAGCCTGAAATGAGGAGCATGACATGAACGTGTCATCTTTAACTTCAGAAAACAGCACATTTGTGTTGACAGTCTTACTTAGACAGCAGACTCACCTGACAGACCACCAACATCCATCTTCTTCAGGTTTTTGGCCTCCAGAACGACCACAGTCAGTTTGCCAGCGGTGGGCACATAGCGCAGAGAGAAGCAGATGTCACCCAGCTTCTCCTGCTGTGTGTGGCAGAGACAGAAAGAGTTCAGTCAGGGACAGCTCTGTCACAGCTCAGGAAACACACTTAAAACACAAAAGACAAAAGCCTGCCTATATTTATTTCAGTGTAAATTCCCAAATATAACTCACTGATTCTTTAAAAGACATGTCAAGAAAGTAACATCTTAGGACCGAGTAAAACTGAATAAAGCATCTCATAAACCAAACAAAAGCTGCCAAACAAGAGTTTTTGACGTTTGCTCACTCAATAGAGCAAGGCTGGAAACATGAATATTTAAATTCTAAAGAACAAAATTGGGTGTTGGTTGTAAACACATTAAAAACACATTTGCACACACGTTTCATTAATGTTTCATGAGTCATTCTTATAAACGTGAACACAAACAAGTGCGACTTATAGAAAACAACAGGGGAAAGATCACACTGCTTTACATTCAAACGGCTGATGCCATTTTCCACACAACCGATTTTCTGTCAATTAAAAGGTCATAAAAATGACATCATAGCTTCATTAAAAGAGTCCATAAATAAGTTCAATTAGCTGCTGAGATCAAAAGTCCAGCACAGCATCACAGTTTATTCAGACAGATGAACTCACACGTCTGTCTCTCTGAAGAAGAAACTGCTTTGATTTCTTTTGTAGAGAGAAACTTTGAAACTGAACTGAATGAAATTGTGAGCAGCAGCAACATTTTCCAGTACATTTTCTTTTGTTTTTTTTCAGGCACTTTAAGGCACCCTCAGGATGTCACTTCAGAGGTCCATTGGGAAAAGTCAATATGCTCCAGCTTACTCAAGAGTTGCTTAAGTGTTCTGCTAGTTCATCAGACATGAAGCGTAACAGCAGCACAAACTCCACATAAACTCTCAGCAGACATCTGACAGAGTCAGATACCAAAGAACTGTGGCAGGAAAAACAAGGTCCCCATAGAAACCACAGCTGAAATGCTATAGGGTGCTATATCTCCTCAACCAGTGCTTAGACAGTCACACTTTTTATTAATAAAATCGTGGCATGACCCTGCTGATTAAGAGACATTTCCACTGAAGTCAGAACAACATCATCATACTCATGCTAACTGATGTCAAGGCTGAGAATACAACGATACACTGTATCCTTCTGAGAACACATGAAGAACTCTGGGAGCACAAGTTAACAATGAACGTTTTTTGGGTCTCTTTTTGTTTTGGTTGATTTTTTTGTTTTGAATACCTGGACAAATCTATCCAGTTCTGTTGCCAGGCAACAGAGAACAGTTAAGAGAGAACAGTTAGCTATATCTAAACTGTAAGGACATCATCCGTTCCGGTTTGGGACACATTGTGACACTGATTGAGTGATTGCTCTTACCTCTTCTTTCTCAGCACTCTGGAGATCCCTCCATTCCTCAGTCACATGACTGAAATCCACCTTATTCATGGGCACCTTTACATCTCCAATAGCATCGTGCTTAGAAAAGCGATCAAAGTCATATACTGTCATCACCAGAGTTTTCCCTCCCAGCTCAGTGTACGGAACCTGTACAATATTAGAGATGAGGTTATCTGAATACATACCTACCAACAGCTAGTGTGTGTGTGTGTGTGTGTGTGTGTGTGTATGAAGGAGAGAGAAAGAAAGAGAGAGAGATTTGATTCCTGATTGTCTCCAATTTAGCTGTTTTTCAGACAAAACTCATTATCCCGAAAGACTTGTTCAAACATGGCGACAAACTGCTTGATTGGCTGGGAGAAAGATAAGGGACAAGGGTTGCTATT
>JAZGTJ010010252.1:0-18330 GCA_036877575.1 Botia almorhae | reverse complement strand
TTTATACTGTTTGTGTCTCTGTGTTTTTGTGTGTTATAGCAGTCACTACATAAGCAATTTCCTGCGGGATCAATAAAGTTTTCTGATTCTGATTCTGATTCAATGTATTAAGAGTTGACAATATTTCTCTTATAACAAGGCCGGCAACATAAAACTCACAGTTTGAATCTGGCTAATGTTGGTGTATCACGGCACACAAGGAATAAACTGCAGCTGACCTTACTCTATATTCATGAACCTTTATTAGTCTTATGGGTTCAATTAGCGGTAAGTACAAATAGGCCTAACCACAAGTAATGCACTGTAATTTTAACTGCAAACAAAGATCATTTAACGAACACTTGTGTTCATTAAATTGTGTATAAAATACTTTAGATGGCCTTTAAATGGGATAGTTTACCTCAAAATAAAAACCTTTCGTCTTGTTGCTCCATTTTGTACTTTTTAGTTCCAAAAGGAACAAACAATAAGGGCACCATAACTATAGTCTGTGACTTTTTTGCAGTTTTCCAAAGTCTGTTTAGTGTAAAACAGACTTCCATCTGTTATGTGTAAAAACAGATGGAAATGAAGGTTGTTCATTGAAAAAGTGCTTTTAAATCTCATTCACACTTGCACATATTCAAACCTAATGTATCAAAACATTCATGAGTTAGTGAAACTGACCTTCTATGGGCTTAAGTGTCCTTCATGTGCGTCTGTATGCAGTCATGGCAGGCTTACCACAAGTAAAATAAAAATGTGTTTAATAATGCAGAAAACCTTTGACAGGTTTGAAGATATTTCCTTTACATGTATACATTAAGATGTATACATTAGTATACATCTTAACCCTTAAGTCTTGCTGTTGATTTAAAAAAATGTCCCCAGACATTTTAAGCAAAAATGTGTCTGGACAGAGTAATTCCAAATGGTAATTCTCATTAGGTTTTTATTTAAAACAATAAAGCAGGACTTTTTTACACTCTTAAAAAGTTATTTAAAATAAGGTGAATATCTGTCAAGTAGTTAATTACTTTCTCTGGTATAGTTATGCGTTTAGATGTGTTTATGTGATCACAATTTCCAGATGAGTGCAGAAAAATGAAACAAAACTAAAAAACAATGCTCAGGACGGTAGTCCCTGAAGTTATGGAGTGTGAGCAAGAGTGAGGAATGTAGCTTTCTTTTTTAAATTCAGCAAGCTCTTAATAGACTAGATGAAGTTCAACATAAGTATGCAGCAATATACTCTTTGTTATAATGTACTATTTCAGAATGCTTTCTGACATCTTAAGTTGATTCTGACCTCTTTGCAAGTTTTTGTTTCTTAAATATGCAGAAAATTGTTTAAAACAATACTTTAAAAGCCACGTGGTAACGAAAAACAGTTAAAAAATAAATTGAATTATGGAGAAATATAGATTTACTTTTAAAAATCTCTTGGAAAAGTGAAACCAAAACAGACTACAGGTTTATTAGATCGAGAGCCAGTGAACAATAATACATCACCTCTACATCTGATGATTGCTCTACATGTTTATAAACTTCTAGTGTGGTGTTTTACATTGCAGAATGAACGTTTGTGTTGTCATATTGTGGTAACTTGTCCAGCAGTACCGTTTGTCAATGTTTAGAGCTTTTAGTAATTATTCATCAGTAATTTATCAGATCTGCACATCTGAAATTAATATAACGTATCCAGGATGTGTTTGACTAGGTTTAGACAACTTTTGATAACAGGAATGTCTGGAAAGACCCTGTGTTATTGGCTTCCTTGAAAAAGCATAATGCTTTAATTAGCATAGTGACTTTATTTGGAGACAAATGGGGTTACTATTACATTCTATAATGCAGAAGAATTTTTCTTTGTAAGCAGCTTACAGAATGAAGAGTGTAACATTACCACACATAAGATGCCACAAAATCTCTTTTGATAATTCTAGTGCTTGCAGTGAATGCATAAGTGTTGTGGTTTAGGTTTCAAGATCTTAAACAGCTAAGAATGGTTGACACCGCCCTTGAAATTATGCAATTCTATGCAGCCAATCAGAACGCTTCTCATTAATGTGAGCATATTAGAGAGCCTGAATGTAAGGTGGTTTCTGAATTCTAATGTGATATGAAACGTATTTCATGTCAAATGCACATAGAAAAGATTGTGTGGATCATTGTATGATGTTTTTCTGCTTTTCATTTTTAGTCATTTTTACCTCTTCCCTCATGCCGTTTTAATAAAGATACTGCTGTATGCTTTCATTAACTGGGTGCTTTAGGCAAATAGACAGTAAGAAAACAACATGCTGTCTCTGGCGTTCCAGCGGTGTGGCTGTCCATCAAACCCTGCTATGCAATTTCTTTAAACTTCAGAAGAGGTAATGAAATGTCGTGACAGTCTTTTGACATGTTAGGGAAACATGACAGTAACATTCAATCAGCTGTACTTCAACTTCAGATCAAGTTAAGCATGTCAGTGTTTATATAAGTAGTTTTAGTTTTTATTTTATATAATAATATAGTTTATAGTTTATATAATTTTCCAGTACAAGCATTAGTAAAGTTGTATTTGCACCATAGTCCTTTATCTTATTTTGCATGGTTTCATATTATGTAGTAATATGAATATAAAGTGATTTTAATTAAATCAAAATTTATCTAACTTTTCTAACAAATTTTCCACTTAAGTAATTAAAATGTTTGAAACTTTTTAACAAAACATTAATAATTTTGTTGCTATTATTGCAATTGGAGTAAAAATTAGAGCACAAACTTACAAACTGATCTTTTTCTGCAAATTTGGTTTGAAACTTTGGTTTCTGAAATTTTCCCATAGAAAAATGTTAGTATGGTGTGCTAACTAATATGACAGTTGTCTTTGACTTGATACTGACATTAACAGTAAAAATGTGGCGTCATGCAAAAACAACAGTTTTCAGTTTACAGATGCTGTAATTAGCCATTATTCATTTATTCAGTAAGGCAAAAGTGTCTAATATGTAGTTTACTGAGATAATCGGCTGGTCATGTGATTGCAACATGGCAGCCCCAATATAGTGACTGCCTTTATGTAAGCTAAATCAACTTTTAATAGTACTCCGATATTACTGGAATCTAAATCTTATGTCAGTCTAAATTATTTTAAACCTTTTTTCTAAACAAATACTAAAAATTTCTTAAGGGGAAAATGTTTTAATTAGGAACAAAATACAGAGTGACCTTTAATAATTTGTACAGTATAGAAGCATTAATGTATAGTAACTTTCATTTTAAAGTTTACATTAAGCAACATTACGTTCACAAATAATATGTTACAGATACGTTTAGAAATTGTGATTATTTTTAATAAATATTTCATTTGCACTTGCAGCATGTAAATATTTTGGAATAGTGCAAGATATGTATACAAGTGAATATATATATAAATTCAGTGAAAGTAATGACTTGTAATGACAAGCAATGCATTTGTGTTTTTCTCACCATGTGACATGGTGAGTTAATAAACCAGTTTTAGCATTAAAAACTAGGTCTATAGCCTCCACACAGCACAGGCCTTGCAAACTCATCTGGAGGAGCCGTGTCTAGTGAAAATAACAGAAAAAGGAGTTAATTATTTCCACCCAAATCTAAAATGCCTTTGTCTCTCTACAAAGATTGGCTTGTGATTTGCATGAGGATTTTCAGGAGCTTTTCAGTATGTTTGCCGTGTCTGTCCTGGTTGTCTGTTTAAACAGGCCAGAGTAATGAAGAAGAGAAGATGGAAGGAAGGAGGGAGGAAAAAAAGAGGAGGTGTGCTAAACCCTGGTTTCCCTTCTTAGCCCTTTTGGGATATAAGGGCCCCAGATGGTGTAGGGGTGTGAGAGCAGCATTGTGTGTGTGTGTGTGTCTGTGTGTGTGTCTGTTTATCAGCCTCTCTGTTTGTCTATCCATCTGTACTTTTTTTCTAAAATCAGTGACATCCTTGGTGAAAGACTCTGCCCTAATATTATCTGTGTGAGTGGAAGCTTGTCTCTCCATCTGAAAGGAAACAAAAGACAGTGGACACAACTAACCCCCAAAATCATCTTTGTCCCTGTTGCCCTCTGCAGCCCAGATCCTGACACCCAGCACAAGGGCTTTGATTAGCCAAGTGGAGACACTGGGGGGTCAGACTACCCTCTGCCCTGATTAGTCTGCACTTGGCCATTGCTGACCCCTCCTTCTAAAGGGAATCATGGAAAGGGGCTGGGAGATATTGAAACGGGGCATTTGGGAAGGAACACCATGCCCCTTGACCTGTCTAGACACTGATGGTGTAACAAATGGATAATTTGGCCTTTTAATGTTGCTGATGCAGTTTTCTAACCCTCTCTTTTATAATTGAGATTATTTAATGTTTTTGGCTTTTGTTTTTGTTAAGTATAATAATTTCCACTTTTTTGACGTAGCCATTTACCTCACAGGTCAGAAAAGGTTTCCCTGGTTCCCACATTCTGAGACTCCATGTTTTCTGTAAGTATTTTTATAACCAAATTGACAGTGCTGCTGTTTATTTTGCCTGTAATTGTTTTACATAAGGTGTAAGGAACTGAATTTTAAAGTGGCGTCATTACCCTCACTTTATTATATTATGCTGAGTCAAGGGCTTTGGTAAATGACGATTGTGCTGTTTGGAAGTTGGGTACACAAAACATGATGACAGGTGAAATATTTGGTCACAGGAATATTCCAATTTCCAAATATTTCTGAAATGCTGGTGTGAATGTTGTTTCTACAGGGATTTTTCCTTTCATTTTGAATGGCTGTAGGCACATTTTCCTACTGAAACTGCAGGAAGCGCTGCTGTTGTTCTTCCTGTGTGGGTGGATGCCTGCACTACTACTGCGGCTTTGCCGGTTCCCTCCAATGTCATGCAACGGTACGGCCCAACAGACCTAGAATCTGTAATGGTTGAGTGTTCTGTCAGTATGATCCTGACTAGATTGGATAAATCTGACCCTGGAACAGCCCTAAGAGAATACATTTATAAGAGGTGAATTGTAGAATAGACGCAATGGTGGGGGTTGTTATGGTGTACTCTGTGTGGCTGCTCCTGCCCCGCCCTCTAACCAGCCACTCAGAGCCAAGAAAATGGCAGCTGCAGTGAGCTGCCAACTGAACACCGATTCTCCACCCACCCCTCCATTTCTCTGGTCCCCCCCCCACCCATCCACCCCGCTCTCCCATGTTTTGTCAGTTTTGCTGTAAAATGAATTGGAATCTTGAGTTCTTTGGAGTCTGAATGCCTAGTGCTTCACACGTTCTGTGATGCCAGTTCAATACTGTCCAGGTTGTGTTTGAAGCTTCAGCATACCGCACAGACAGCAGTTTATGCAGATAAGAGAAAATGAAATAGATGTTATCCGTCGATCATGTCTAACCTCACACATAGACACCTCTGCACACTTTATTTTCCACTGCACATAACGATGAAGAACGTAAGACGAGTCATTTGGCCTCATACGGAGTTCCTTTGGTAAATTCATTTCATGGCAGTCAAAACGTCACAAACGTTTTAATGAACGCTGTCATATGTATGTCATTTTTGATGAATGGATGTTGTCAGGGATTTTATTTTTGCTGATGTACTCGTGCACGCAAAATAATGGAGAGTAGGGAAGCACTGTTGTAAAACAGCAAATGCTGTCTCACAGGTGTTTATATTTAAAGTTAAGATTTGATTAAACATGTCAAGTGCACTGACTTTTAACACTAAATGTATTTCTGCTGTTTTCTTTTGCCAGTTGTTTAGTTCTGTGGGTGCTTGTACTGTGTAACGGTTTGTTTTAAAGATTTTTTTGTGTCCAAAGCTCATTTGCACTGCCGTGGCAAAGCTGCACTCAGTGAAGGGTCTGATTAAATCGTTACCAGAAACAGTTTAAAAAATGACCCAGTTAGTTTGCCTATTTTGCTTTTGGCTTTGCCAGCACACTGGAGTGAGACAGGGCAGCTCCATGAAGGATGTCAAATAATTCTCCTTGACTTCACTATAATGGAGCAGACACTTTGTCTTTACCTCTCTGAAATTGACTCTGTATGGATGTATTTGTAAATGTAAGCATTTTAGGAGAATATGTCAAGGTTATCCTGTGGACAGCATGTGACCCTCCCTATTTTCCAGCTTGAGTTGATGTTAAAATGGAGCTCGGCAGTTCAAATGAATAGATCATTGCATGTCGGCCTCACAATTACACACTGTGAATGCTACAATTTTAGATAGTATCTTTAAATCTGAAGCCTGCAGTTTTTTTGTATTTTACCTTAATGTTTTCAGCTGATGCTCCTTTTGTACATTTGTTTGCGTTCTTTGTCACAGGATAGTGAAGAAAAACAGATGTGTCTTCTGAGATGAACCAGGTAGTAATATAAAAGTAATTGTATGTCTTTACTGCATTTCTCTCTACCTTACTTTCTGTAAAGTACTTTTTTTTTCTTACCGTATCTATCACTGTTTCTGAATATAGGGCTGCTTTTATCTGCCCTTATACAATCATGACCAATTCTAAATATTGGCATAATGCTAATGGCTGTGTAGCTCTTGCAAAGATTAATGGGGCAAAGATCTTTACAAAACTCACAGAGGGCAGGAAACTTTCTTTTGGCGAGTTGCATTCTGTCCACATTTGTTATAATACAAGTTATGTCAGACATTTCTTAAAGAACTTTTCTATACATCTTACTCATCCGCTTTACCATCATCAGATGTCAGAAAAATTTGCATGCTTATTATCCAGTATTAATATTTCACTTTTATTAAAATGAGCTAGTCTTATTAATCTGGAGGCTCATTCATGTTTTGTATAAATATGGCTCTTTTAAAATGAGCACCACACTACGTCAGATTAAAATGCACCTACTTACCACATATTGGTGTGTTGTGTATGCATAATATGTGACATTACAAATAAATTGCTTGTGGCATTTAAAATACAGTTGCATTATACTAATGTTATTGTTGGAGTGCTTTTAGTACCAGTATGTTCATATAAAAATGTCGGCAGGCCTTTAGTTTCAGATTTTTTTTGTGGAATAAAACCAAGTTTTGAATATGTTTTGACAAGTATTTTCATATCAGGTCAGAGCTGGCTCATACACGCCTCATTCGCTTAATATTTGTAGACCTTTAAACTAAGCTGAATGTTTAAATGGTTATTTTGTCCTGCTCGTGGTTAGTGGGAGTCACAGCCAATTATGTCTCCAAATGTTGTACAGTATAAGGTCAAAAGTCACTGTGCTGTATTAAATAGATGACAGTACGTATTCTGGAAAGGTCAGCCACTTGCTTTGTTTCCGAAGGAAAGTTGTCACAGTGATGCCTTTGAGCTTTTGATTTCCTTCAGTTTTGTTAATTGTATTTGTCTGTATTGACGAATCCAGTTTAACTTCAGATTTGGTCTTGCTTTTACATTTGTCAGGGTTTGTTTACATATGTATAGCCCTCACACCGTTTTTGTTGTTCAGCAGTGTGCACTGGATATGCGCTTATCAGGACAAGCTTTTTACATGTCGTGTTGAGAATTCATGACAGTGTAATTGTCAGTAAGTAAACTTATTTTAATAAAATAAATGAATAAAAGGAATGGGAATTTAAAGAGCAAGCAAATTGTACTGTTTTTAAGGATATCCAAGACTTATTTTGTAGCCTTTATAAAGTTCATTTTAGACTTTGGACTTTGTTATTCAGAATTTACAATGCATTGCAGGCCAAAATACGCAGAGGTAACATGTTAACAGGCACATGTAACAGTCAAGGTGCACGCTCATTAGAATTTCTCATTAAGATTTTTTAAAGTTATGTGTGTGAGAGATTTAAGAGAGAGCGAGAAAAAGCAAGTGGCTGGAGTTTCAATGCCTCTGCTGCCTTTTGTCCTCTGAGTTGACTTCTTAGGAGCCCATTGCCAGAGTTCCATACATGAGAGATCAAGAGTTACCAAGGTGCTCAGCAGATAGACAGACACACACTCATTCACTCAGACTCCTTTCCTTTGCATGTCAGAGCCCTGCTTGAGGTTTCAGCAGAGGTCACTGACACCACCAGTGGAGATTTCCCCTAAATGGAAAAAGCAACCTTATTGTATGCGTGTTGGCGGGTCTGTTTCTGTCTGAAAATTGGGTTACTGTAAGGTGATGTACTGTAAGGAGGGGGTTCATATTTAATTTATCTTTAATATTAATAGTGTTATATTGGGACTCTGTTGTTTCATGTTTTCTTATAGGGTGGCTTGAATGAATTGAGTTAATATTCAGAGTATTGAGTAAATCAAAGTACTCTTGATTTGAGGTTTGTAGACTAAAGAAAATACTGTGTATGTGAATCTGCTAAAAGTGCAGTAATGTTAAAGTAATACTGTGAATTCATCCATCCCTTCTCCTCAACTCATTCCCATCATCTAGCAGAAGCATTAACTTGTATTCTAACAAGATTAAAATATATTTGTCCTGTGGATTAGCATTCTCTACCGTCCCTTTCGTTCCTTCGCTGGACTGGTCTGCGTATGTGCAGCAGTCTTTTTGATCTGCCTTGCGTAGTAAGGATACTGGCTTGGGTCTGGCCATCCTAGGGCCTGGTGTGAAATCAGCCTGATGTCATCTCTATTGTCCTCCATTTGCATCCCTCACTCTTTTAACAATGTTTCCGAACCTCGCAGGCGCATTCCTCACTGGTCCATAGGAAGCGTTTGGAGAACTCGAGACAGAAAAGCACAGTGGGAGTGTTTGAGATTGAGGGGGGGTGGAATTGAGGGTGCGTGGATCTTTTGTATGGAAAGCAGACGTATTTTCATACTTTCTCTCCACGTTAGACTTTTCTCCTCTTTGACTGTTTGATGTTGTATTATTTTAATACATATTTTCTACAGATAATCACATATGGGTTCATTAAAGTAAGTTGAGTAATGCCATTATTTAAAGCATTCTGTGTGTAACTTATGACAATGATTTACAGATAGGCGTAAATGTGAGATTATTTAGACTGTTTTGCGATAACTGTGCTCGCTGTTCTAGACCATTTTGTTAAGTGTTATGTGCGGAACATTTACACCTAAACTGTTCTCCGAGAGTCAACATTTTGTGTGTATGTGAATGTAAAAAAGTTAAATGTGGGTGTAAAGTAGCTGAAGGGAGCAAAAGGGGGAGTGGGACGGATTGGGGACTGTTCCTCGCAGAGGAAATGAGCCACCTGCAGCCATGACAGGAGGTTTTGACCTTCATTTGGGGTTTCTTTTCCCTCTCCCTCCCTCCCTTTCTTTGCCTCTGTCTCTCTCATTACTTTGCTCGCACACAAACACATACTTTTGCTCTATAGAAAGTCAGTCAGGGACCTCTCCCCTTAACCACTGGGCATCACTTCCTCGTACAAGGGCTGCTAGAAAAGAAATGTAGATGAGGCATTGTCATTGAGCAGGTCAGTGCTTGGGAAATGCCAGTTGTCTGTGTCCCCTTCACCTCCCCCCAGAGGACAGGTGTACTTTGAGCAGATTTTATTTTAGGGAAAGGCACGGTATGGTTTGAGTGACTCAACAAATTGATACTGAAAAAGATAGCATGTGTGAATCTGTTGAGGTTTTTAAGGTGTTGTTTAGTTTGAGTCCTGTTGGCTTTCTGAGCTCTCTGACAGCCCCTCAGCAAATACTAAACAAGTTTTGTGGGCAACTGGAGGATTGTTCACTTTGCCTGCCTAGAGACAGAATTGTTGCTTTATTAAACTATATACTTTTAAACTAAACTTTTCTGTATTATCCATTTGTTTGTTAATATTGTGGGTCATTTTATTAGATGGCCTGCACTGTTTATGTTTGTTGTATAGCACATATATGGATAATATAAACTTACACCTCACCAGAAGACAGTTTTAACTGTGTGTTGCTAGATTTCAATTGCTGTGATTCTAAATGATAATTTATTTTAATTGATTTTTGCAGACAAATACATGTCTAAAAGTATTACAATCTGAGTCATTAGGCTTATTATACACCATTTAAAATGATTTGTTTTGCCTGACCTATTTGATCAAAGCTTTCAGTGATTACAAACAGTAGGGAGAAGCATAGATCAGGGTTTTGAGGGACTTTCTTATAAGCTTGATGATTCAAGGTTATGGTTGTTGTTTGATTGTCTGTGTAATTATGTTATTTAGTTCATGTGGATTTATTTAACGTTAAAAGCAGAAACTGAATAGCGTTATATTGACCCTGTCTGAGTTTCAAGTTGGGATCAGGTTTAAAATATACGCATTATGCTTTTCATATATAATAATGTTGAGTACACTGTTAAGGATGGTATAGCGCAACTAAGATGTTTGCTTTTTTGGCGCTTTTTATTTTATATATGAGCATTTCTGAAATCTTCACGCAAACATATGCATTTTACCATTGCAAAGCTGTTACCGATACTATGAGTGAGTTTTATGGACTAAAATCCCTTGTAAACTATCCAGCGCTTCTGTGTTAATGCCTCTGTCGTCCTAGATATACTGTATGGCGTAGGCTTCTGTACAGACAAATTTCGCTGATACAGAAGATTCAGAAATAGAACAAATGAATCAACACCCAAACGCCCATGGGTTGGTTAGTGTTTTATTATATCAGCCCAAATGATATTCGGATGCTTTTCAAATGCCGTGCTGCTGATGCATTACGGACCCATTCCTGATTTGGTAAAGCTTTGTGTGCCAGCGCCATGACGTCATGTCCGCTGGGCTCAGCTCCCATTTGATGGGAGGGTGGCACGTTCTTTTCAACCTAAGGGTAAGACTGCAGATAAGGCTGCAGCGAAAGATAGTTGTTCAGCTTTATAGACGAATATAAATGGACGCTATTAAGACAATGAAGGTTTTATTCTTATTGTTTATTTAATTCAAGATAATCAAGATTTCAGGAGGCAGTTAATTACACAATTAATACGTACGTAATACAAATTATTTACACATGTAACAAACAGTACCTGTAAACCAAAGATAAAATAGCATCGTATTATACTTGTCAAATTTTGTCGTTACAGGTTCTAGTAGCTTTTAAAGATCGTTTCTCGGCTGATAAGTAAATTCATTAGGTCGTTTACCAGATAGAAGGCCATATTCATAGATATGCTTATGCAATTGAATTAACATTGTTTCTCTGATTCGGCACAGTTCTGTTATAAAGTTCGCACTTGAACTTGTAAGGCAAAGTGTGTTAAGTTTGGTGGCTTTATAATCACACACTCTTTTCAGGTATAAAACAAAGATATTCAAAAGTAAAACTTCCACAATTTGGTATATAGACACAGTCTGCAACTTAAATCTCGATCATACTTTTTCATACATCAGCTTTTTTAAATACGCGTGAATATGTCCTAATATGATTATTTGCAGATTTCATGCAAAGGCCCCAATAACGCTTCATTCACAAAGTTATTGCAATATAAATAAGCAATTTAAACACCTTAAAAATCTACTCTCACATAAAAAGCAACACCGGTCATTGGATAAAGTTTTTCCTCAATATAATCTATATAAATACATAACAAATATGAAGTCAACAATAAAACAGTATTTTAACATCTGTTATACGGTAAACGGCTGGTTTGCTTATTTTGTATTCGATAGTTGTGTGTTTATATATAGCTGTATATTTATTTGTTTATATTTCTGTGATGTGTTGTGGCGCATAACCCTGGCTTTTTGTCAAGAGTGCGCATAAGCGTAAATCATTGTCAGTAAGCTACACGTTTATAGGCAGCATTATAATGATTAAAACATACTTTGCTACAAAGGATGATTATATTGCTCTTTTATAAAAAACTATGTATGCGATTTAAGACGCTTAGGTACATTTGTTTATTTATTTAGCGCACCTAGTTAAAATGCTCTGAATAGGCTATGATAAAGGTTAGTCCAATGTTATTGTTATGTTAGACTGTTAACATGGTAGTTCGACCAGGTAACTTACAATGTAATGCACAGTAAAATAAATTCGTGCGATCTCTAGTCCATCGCGTATAGTCCATCGCAATAGTTTTTTTTAATTCTCGCATTTAAATTAGCCAGGCAAAGACTGAACATATTTACAATAAAATGAATTTTTTAAACATCATATTCTGCTGAGATCTGACGTTTGCTGCGTCCATTTCTATCAAACAAGTCAACTAAAACAACAAACATGGAATAAAACCACTCCAATGCATTTCAGAATCACAGTTGCCTGGGTGCAGCAGTAAAAACTCTTTGGACTTAAGCAACGTTTTTCGTATTTTCCACATAAATGATGTATGTATATAAATGTATGTGTATATAAATATTCGATACGCGAATAGTGGAAACCCTCGGTTCTATTGAGAGCCTGAAAACAACACGATACAAACGCTCGTTCAAGAGAACCACTCTGCCAAGTGCAAAAATACGGCACCTATATAGCCTATTTTTGAAATAATTTTACCATTATTTCATAGAAGAATTGTTTTCAATAAACGTATTTCGACATAATTCGATATAGCCTATATTTAATTTCAGTAATGCTGGTATATTTATTCACTGGCCCTTTATCTTTAGAATTATTGCATTGTAAATATAACCTAACCCCCACCCCCTCCAAAATCACCTCCTCCCCTTCCAGCTTTCTCTGTCTCAGTCACTGTCTGATTTATCTCCCTGTGACGTGGTGCTGTGGTTGTACAGTCCTTGCGCCATCAGGTGTAATGCTAGACTGTTCTTGGTGCCGTTGGCCTTTTTAATTTTGGCTCGCTTGTTCTGGAACCAGATTTTGATTTGAGATTCATTGAGACCGAGTTCCTGCGCCAGATTCTGTCGTCGCTGCTCGGTCAGATAGCGGTTGGTCTGGAACTCGGCCTTGAGTCTCTGAAGTTGCTCTGCCGTGAATGCCGTGCGTGGTCGTTTGTCCTCTTTGCTTGAGTTTTTCATCTTTGGTTTGCGAGATCTGGGACCTGTGCGTGTGGATTAAATAACAGAAAACAGTTCGTTTGAGAACGAGGCACAAATTGTACAACAAGCCCAGTGTAATGTTTGTGTTCATACAGGGTCTGGAGAGAAAGGGGCTGTAAACATGTTCTACGAGATGTTGTAATTTATGAATGTGTTTACGTGTGCTTTATTTATTTATTATTTTGCGTCACATTTTGGTGTGAGCAGTACGTTAGTTTCCCTCGCTCCCTCTGTCTTCCTCGCGGTTGAGGCTACATTAAAAGGTAATGCCGGAAACCTCGAAGATGAAAAGAATATTGATGAGGGATTCACAGCTAGCTCCAAGTTGGACATTTCTAGAAAAAAAATCCCTATTAAACCCTCGAAGTGGGATGGGTGTAGTTACATGACGATCATATGCACTATTAACCCATTCGATAATATCTGCACAGGCTCTAGTGATCGTTTGGAACACTCTACAACAATAAACCAACACTAAATTAGCTTCACTGCGATGAAACGAAGTTATTATAGACGTACTGTGTCTTTGCAAAATACTTTATTGAAAATTTCGACATGCTCGAGGTAAACATGCTGTTAACAACGCGAGCAGCGTTAAAGCCTAAGTGTATTGCAACGCGAAACCCAACCCGAAGAGGCGATTATATGAATATGAATATGGCTATATGTAAACAGAATTAATACATTTCTGATATTTTGGAGGAATATAATATATAATTATATACAACGATTAAATAGGCTATAATACATATTCGTTAATAAGCTGGCGATCACCAAGAGCACGCGTATCTCTTCGTTTTATCGGTTAACCAATGGAGGGATGAATTTGCTGCCAAAACAGTAGAACCAAATATTTTCGATTGAATGTTTGCATTAAAGATTTTACGCGACACACATTTCTATTCCACGAAATAGCCTACGTGACTACTACTTTTCGATTTCTTCCCTTAAATTATAGATATGCACAAATGTTTATACTGTTAAATATTAGTTCATTTGCTGTATGAAAACGCCGTTTTAGTTACCACGCAAACTACTGAATGTGCTTTGTCGTACCTAAACACTCTGGCAAATGCTTACTTACTTACGAATATCGTAAATACGCGAGGCCTGCTCCATTGTCAAAAATGCTAATGCATTATCAACAAAGACTGAAGGCTTGGATGGCTTTCACTTACAATTATTCAACATGAAATTTGTGTTTCTGTTGAAAAACCCTCTGCTTTACCGAGGTAGACACACTTTATTTATTGTATCCTTTTAAAACAACAGCAGAAACTATTACAATATAACGGCAAATGGTATTTCATGGTAACTAAAGACATTTAATGTGTATAAATAACAACTGTAAACTGTACGTTTTGGTCACATTTATTTGTTTTGTTACAATAACTTTATGCTTACCATAACATTGATGATTTAAGCATGTGTTTTGTCGATTTTGGACCTTTTTCGTTTTGTTTATAGACGATGATAATCATATCTGGATATTGTGAGTGTGTAGAAACGTGGAAGTGTTTAAGTGATCCAATATCTTTTTTTAGCCTATGTTATTACAAAATTTTAAGATTTTGCGGTTTTTGTTTAACACGCTTGTTCTGGAATTACAGCGGCCCTATACATATACATGATTAGGATTCGTTCAATGCATATCTTAAGGCGTAAGATGTTAAGGAAATCATCCAAAACGTACCTGACGACGGCCTGTCCGAGTAGCGTGTGCAGTACACCCAAGCGGGCCATAGCATAGGCTGGGAAACTCCGATTACATTGGGCTGTGAACTGTCCGTTTCTGTACTCGGGCTCTGATTTACATTCTCCCCGCGGGGCTTCAAGGGGTCTTCGCTTTCTACCTCTGGCTTTTTTCTTCCGCTGCTCGTATGTGTTGTGGAGGTTCCCTCTGCTGGTACTGTACTTCCCACCTGTCCCGCGCTAGGACCAGTAAGGCTGCGATTCTCTCTAGCACCACGATCGCTCTCATCGCGCGTGATGTTCGCTTCTTTCTTTCGACCAAAGTCCGGCCGCAAGATGTTGTCGATGAAGAAGTTGGTGATTCGGTGCGGGAGCTGCAGGTTCGCCGGAGCTTGCAGAAGGGGTCGTATGGCACTGTTGGACTCGTCCGCCGCTCCTCGCTGTTCCGCTTCTCTTGCGCTCTGCTCATTCTCATCCATACCGAGACGCTTTCCACTTTCCCTCTTAACCCTTTATAGCTCTCTCGCACTCAGGCAGTCGCACCCCACTACACGGGCGACTCCGTCCACTTTGTTCACTTCGGGAAAATTTCGAAACTGAATAGGAAAATTTGTCATTGAATTTCGGGGACAGTAATAAGCCTGTGGGCACCGTGGTCACAAAAGAGAAGCATAGTTACGCCTTCCCGTAACGGTGTGCACGATAATTAAAGTGGATGAACTTGCCAGATTGGCGTTCGTTTTCTGCGCAACTACCGGGGCTTCAGTGACTCTGAGGGCAGAGAAGTGGGGCTCCTAACTGCTCCTGAAATACTTTCACTCCGGATTTTTGTTCTTAATACGAGCCCCCAATGACGTTACACTCCGGTATCCTAGACACGTGCCTTTGACCAATAGATTAGTCTAGAACTAGTCACATGACCCTGATTCGAGAGTAACAGACAACGCTCATCCTTGCACGTTTAAAGGCACAGTGCTTTACCAAAACATAAATTCAGGCAGTGCCAAAAACGCAGCCTGCATACTGAACAGTTTTCACGTTTTATTTTTCGTATCATTAGAGGCCTGCGTGTAGCGTAAAATATGTTTCTTCCATTCGCAAAATTTGATAAACATACTTAACACTCACAACACTACACATTTTAAGATCAGAATTTAACAAATCGTGATCAAGGTAGAAACATAAATACGACACTGTTGTCGTGACATTCATTACGCTTTCACAGAAAAAATGTTATATTTTTCTGTTGATTTTGTCGTATTGATGAATTGGTAGAGATTGGTAATGTAAAGCAGAAAGGTTGGCGTAGGCCAAACCAAATGAATGGGGGAGAAATGATTTTCTCGTCGGATGCTTGCTGTTTCCAAACCACGCCAACACGCCATTTAAGAAGTATCACTCTAAGCATGTAGGTCACGTAACATTTTAATTAGCAGGCAGGTGAAATTTGAGCTACTGTCTTTTTAGATCAATGTTATACAAATCAGCTTGTTGTACATTCTGACCGGGTAAAGAAATTTTGGCATTCTTGTGGAAGAATGAATACGTATCCTAAATATTTATGCATACGCTACACACATTAAACTCGTGTGTAGCTCGCTGCGCGCGCACACATTATTCATCTGTCGACACGATAGTCGTCCATGCTTTTATAGTGATGCTGGATGTTCATTGCGCTCATGCGCTGTGGGCCGATGCCCTTAGTTCTTTAAAAGATCATGGAGCTTCAAAGAATCTTAATCTGCGCAGTCGCGCCCACAATAAAAACTTTCTGGAACTTCTTGTTTCACTTGTTTATAAGTTTTTAACCCCAGTCTAGATGTTGTGGCAGTGGCCCAAACCTCGTGTTGCATATACTGTTACCGTCTCGCTCTGTCACACCACAGCACACAAAATATGCATCGCGCGCATCTGTACGATTCAGATTATTAGATTATTTTATTTATCTTTAGTCTCGTTTATGCACCCTGTATGCATTGTGTATGATAAACGGCGCATCGACCTATAGGTCAGACGCCTAAGCATGGGCCACACTGACGTTTTCGTTTGCAGCTATTCTAGAACATTATGTTTTGGTATTATGCTTGTTATTGTGTTTAGGGCGAACATATACTGTTGTCAAAGAATAGTCTATGTGTCAAGAATATTGTGTAGTTAATTGACTGCGTTCATATCGTCATACTACTTTTGCCTGAAGATCCCTCGACAACAAGCGAATAGTACATGGCGTTACAACAGCCTGTGCCCTGTTGTACCTCGGTTTGAAGGCAAAGACTTTTTTTCTTGTCTTATAAGGTCTTGAAGGTCTTAAAAACGCCTATAGGCTTTAATGACAGGACTTTCTCCACGATAACCCACAAGATGTTCACCATAGACTCCATGCAAGAAATGATGAAAGACAATAGAGCGGTTGACAGAGCGCGAGCGCTGCGGCCTGCCCCTTGTCTTTCTCTAGATATAATCAGGACGAAACGTCCACGCGCGTGCATTTACTCAGTTACTTCGTGGCTTAGGAGAGAATAAATGATCAAACGTATCAAACATCACTTAATTGTTTAATTAATTAAAATATACTTTTACATTATACACATTTGACAGATCTTTGTTTTTACTAAAGCTCTAAATGAGCCATCTTGTTTCCTCTACACCCACTTTTGCTTATTATGTAGATTTCACTCCACCAGTATGAGGCTTCCCCCCTCCCATAATAGCAAAACTGCGAAAATGTAATGACATTGTTTGTTTACTGTTATCTAAATAACAAAATTAATATATTTAAATATAATAATAAAGATTTATTTCTAATTTGATATACATTAAGCACTGGTAAAACCTAGTTATTCTATTTTGTGCATTATACAGCATACAGTACAGTTTTACGCATACAGTTGGAAGTTTTAATTTTCTTAAGAAGTGCAGATATTTCGTATGTTCTTCTGTTTCGTGTCCAATGCACGCTTCATAAGGCAGTCATAACTCCACTGGCACCACTAATGAATCTCTGTGCAGGATTAGGCCTTACAGTGATGTATTTATTTGCCTTGTTATGACGTGTTCTCTTATCCTTAATATTGCTGTTCTGTGAGAGCGCTAGCCATATGCGGGCAATCATGTTCACGTGCGTGTTCTGTGTGCGGTGTTCTCAAGAATACATACTCTGGTTATGTATTCAAATCTCATTAAAACAAAGTAATCTTATTGGCTGTGGTTAATCGGTGGTTTGGTTTTGATAATCGAGGGCTCCATATTTTTCTGTTTTAAAATGTATTAGTTGATGTCATTTTGGTTCATTCTTGACTTCATTATCATCTTTTTGTTATTATATTATTATCCTATTGTTAAAATAAAGACTGTCCCACTGGGCCATTTTTTTTCCAAAGTTAGTCATTTGGATTTTCATATAGGCGTAGGGCGAAGACCAGTTGCTGTTTGCTGTTGTTTAGCAAAGCATTTTACAAGCGTATTGTAGTACCTAGAGGTTCCTTGATGTATGGTGATATTATGGATTTAGTCATGACGCGATTTGCCTGTATTTGAATTAAATATATGTACTAGTTAGGGTTAGGGACGCCTAGTGTTTGATCCTTTGTATGTTGTATTTAGGTTTTCTTGACCTCGAGCCTCAAACCCGTCATATACGCCACTGGTTTGGTCATAGGTGCTGACGCACTGAGTCAGTTTGTGAGTGGAAGCTCTGGTGTGTGTGCGCGAGCATTGGTAATCGTAGA